>CM045447.1:37887977-38066815 GCA_024666655.1 Dascyllus trimaculatus | reverse complement strand
GGGGTAAGGTGAAGGAAGAGCGGGGCAGGCCTGTGATCTGCTGATTTATGGCAGCGCTGTCAGGAGGCTGTCTCAGACAAACTGTCATTAAAATGAAATTATCTCCTTGACGGAAAAGGAGGGGAATTTGTCAGGCTATGTGTGTATTTATATCCAAATTGAAAAGTAGACAATTTGGTGCACAAAGAGACGGCAATAAATCCAATAATACGAGTTAATCCGAGGAAGCAAACATCGCAACTTATGTGGGAGAAGTTTAGCTTATGTTTAGCAGAGCTTACATAGCGCCGTCCTCTCAAGACGCTGCACTACAATACTGCATTATACTGTAAAAAAACCCCAACAAATCATCTTTAACAGGGAGATACCTCCGACAGAACCCGGCTCAGGGAGGACGGTCATCTGTCTCCACCGGTTGGGGTGAGGCCAAAGATAAGCCAATGTTAATAAGCCAAGCCATGCTTAAGGCTCTGTGATGCTGCACAGAGTTAAATGCTAATGTTAGCATGCTAGTGACAATGCTAGCACGCTGATATTAAACGAATATGGCGTTTAATGCGTTCACCGCCTTCGTATGGCGTGCTAGCATGCGCAGACATATCACTTAGCATGAAACACAAAGTGAAATGTGAAAGCGTCGAAGTAAAATTTGACCTGATGACGGCAGTAAAATAAATGCCAACCTGAATTTGATGCCATCCATCTAATTTTTATACAACGCTTAATCCTCTGTAGGGTCATGGGGCAGCGGGAGTCTATCTCAGCTGACTCGAGCGAAGGCAGGAGACACCCTGGACAGGTCTCCAGTCTATCACAGGGCCACACATAGAGACAGACAACCAAGAACACTCTCATTCACACCTATGGACAATTTAGAATCATCAGTTAACCTCAGCATGTTTTGGACTGTGGGAGGAAGCCAGAGAACCTGGTGAAAACATGCAAACTCCACACAGAAAGATCCCAGGCGTCCTAACCGGGACGCGAACCGGGGATCTTCTAGCTTGGTGCTAACTACCAAGCCACTGTGCAGCCCGTTGAATTTGATGCCAGTTAATCCAATAATTGTTGAGACATTTGCAGCACAGAACGGAATATAAACAAGATTTATATAAAAATGTAGGGTTAAACTGGAAACTTCGACATGGTAAAAATAGATTTAAATAAGGTTAATTATTTAAGTCGGTAGTGCAACTCTTAAAGAAATCCAAGTGTGTATCAATCCCTTTAATAAAGTCAGAAAAACCGTGGTCTATAGTCAGAGCCGGCTCGCTCTTTAGGGAATATAGGCAAATGCTAAGAGCGCTGTGGCCTCCAGGGGGCGCCAAAAAATCAAGAAAAAATTCATCTTCAATATAATTATATAAAAATTAGTTATTACTGTTCATACAGTTACTGTTGGGTAGGGCCAGCATCACCTAAAACAAGTCCCTTTCGCAGTCTTGTGTGATCACTCTCTTACTTTGTTAGCGGCTTTAAATTCCATAAATATAACAGTGGCGGTTTTCAATGGTGCAGAGCAGCAGCCAGGAAGTGACTGCTGGTAAACATGTAGTCCGACTGAGCTGCTTTTCCATCACTATTTTATATCAGGTGCGTTGTCTGACACAGAAACTGATAAATATGTTAATGGGAACATCTTTATTGGGAATTAGCTGCAATATAATACAGTCCATGTGAGCACAGAGAGCAGGAGAGAAGTAAACAGCTTCGGTTGTTGCGCTAACCGCCTTTTTGTTCCCTTATAATTTGCAGTACTTACATTCTTTCACAGCCATGAGTACTTGGGAGCTTTTACAGTGAACCAAGTTGGACTCGTTGCCTAAACTGTTGCACTGACGGCAGCTGAGGAGCCGAAGACGACTGGTGTCACGATGCAACATGAATTGAACGGGTGCAAAATGGACTCCCGCACATTTTCTAACTTGGAATCATGGGTTTATTGGTGCAACGTTGGACGCGCTCTTCCCTCTCCTACGTAGCTCCATCATGAAATAGAAGAGTTCCTTGGAGTCGATAATGAGTTGAAGACATAAAAACATGGGTTAATTTGACATTATTTGACAGTATAATTGTCGATGTTGCCAGTTATGCAGCCCTACTGTCGCGAAAAATCATTTCAAATCAGAGCGAAATCTCACTGCAAGACATTTAAATCTGGACGGGAGTGGCGCTCTGACTGGCATTCCTACCTATTTGAAACAATGCACTCGAAAAACAAGTTCACTCAGGAGCGTCCACACATGGCGTGGATTACCAAATCCAGTCCTCACGCTCCTCTATTGTTTAACTGACAGATGAAACGTGATTCGAGCAGCGCCTGACTCCACCCTCCTGTCCTCAGCAGTCTGTGATACTGACAGAAGCACTGAGAAGGCGAGGGAGAGCTGGAGGATCGTCTTTCTTCTGAGACTTGGCTCGCCCTCCTCCCAGGTGAGACGGTATTAACTTACTCCTATCATCATCAGGCAACACTGGACAAGCGTGCACAGACAAAATCTACTTCTTTCCCCGCCGTCTCCGCGCACAGCACGTCGCCGCAACGCAGTGATACTCAAAGGTGCTGCAGCCAAAACAGAAATCCTCTGGGGCATATAATATCACGACAGGCCGTCTGTCTCCTCTCTGTGTGCACATGCAGCCCTGTCCTGCTGTCACTCCTGAAGACTAATGGGCAGGTTAACACTTGGCTGACCCAGGTGCCTTCAGGGAAACTGCTGGTGAGGGTGTTTACCTACAAACTTCACCCAGCTGGGACAGCCACCTTCTCTCCAGTGCACCGTCAGCTTGCAGGAATTTAAGGGAATCTGCTGAGCTTGCCTGTTGGCATCGTGGCGTTGTACCGGCGATGGGGGCAGTGGTTTGACTCTGCTGTACAAATGCAATGCAACACGGTAGCTACAGATATATTTACCCAAAAAACAGAACAAAAAGCACACTAACAACAACAAAAAAAAGGACAAAACACATTTACCGACAACAAAAGCTGCACAAAAACTGCCAGGTTCTCTACGAAATTGACAAAGAGGAAGTCACAGGCGGAAAGATTGAACCTAAGCTGTCACGTTATGCTGATGATGTGATTCTGTTTATCACAAAACTAAACGAATCAATTCCCACGGATCCTCTGCAGTAAACAAAACCTACTACTTCTTAACGAAAAGGAAAGAAGAAGCATACTTTGGGATACAGATTGAGCCAAAGATAGATGTTGTCGATGCTAATTGTGGATCGCTAATGGAGGAAATTGCAGATTCAGCTGACAGACGGTTGCAGTTTTTCTCCTTCAGTTATGCAGTGGGAAAGGGCAAGGTCTCAACTGGAGTCACTGATCAGGTTGGAGAGGCATGACAAGGCTTCTTTTTATTTCGCAGGTCCCACATATGTCCGGAGGCTGGCCGAGACTCGCCGCCAGCTGTCCTCCGCTGTGCCGCTGCTGTGTTGTGCTACATTCTTCAGGTCCAAAGGGGAAGTGGTCCAGTCCTCCCAGCGCACACAGCTACTCCTTTCATCCCACTGTGTTATTGGAGAAAGCATTGAGCGCTGCGTCAAGGCCCGCTGTGTTGGGGTCAGGGGTCGGCGCTGACCTGCTAAGAGGTCGCGGGGCCCCCATCCAGTCTGTAATCAAGCACACAGCACACCTCGCCGACCCCACTCCTCCGCCTGTGCCCATCGCCCAGCCTCGGCCCGCCTCAGCTGCCGGAGATCAAACAGGCAGCGGCAATACCTCTGGCCCTGTGTTATCAGCCTGGGTGTCTCATCACATCAACACGCAGGGCTAAACAGTAAACACAGCCAGCCTGGTTTGGCTCACTGTGTGTTTGTGTGTGTGTGAGCTTGTGTACATATCAGTGCTGAAGCCCTTTGCATGACTGCACGTGAAGGTTAGGTTGGGCAGGGTTGAGATTTTATCACCTCTTGCTTGAATTTCAGCATTTATGGCTCTTGGGGATTTCTGGTTAGAATTTTTGCCTTTTTATTTGATTTATTAAGATTTTTCATCAAATGCAAACATGCAGTAATGGTTTTGGTCTTTTGGAGAAGTACAACAAGCTACAAACACTTTAATACCCCTTTTCCACCAAGAAGAACCAGGTCTAGTTCTGGTGCTTAGTTGGTTCTAATCTGGTTCCTCCTAAGAACCTGTTTGCTTTTTCATTGACAAGGAGCCATTGGGTCACCGTAAAACCACTACGCTAGCATCCATTACATAGCAGTTAAACTAACGCAGTAAGTTGATGATAATATCTATGTTTATCTCTATAGATGGTCTTAAGGCTGATTGTGAGGCGGAGGTCCTCCTGTTGCCTGGACACATCCGTGATCACGCTACTGGTGGGACACAACTGTAGCGGATTTCAGGTCAACAGTTTGTGCTAAACTTCCGTGTGTCCCGGGAGTCATTCCAACACATGTGTGATGGGACCAGGGACGTCCTGGAGAACAAGGACACTAATTAGCGCTTGTGTGTCCCTTTCCACCGTTGATGGTTGGTCACCATAACCCCGCCCCCAGCCCCTGACGTACTCGGTGCTTAGCTCTGGACCAGCAAAGAGTTGGTGCTTGCTGAGCTCCAGCTTTTAGAACCTGGAGTCGGTGCTTAGGTGGTGGAAACACAAAGAACTGGAGCTAAGTCAGGCTCTGGCTCTGGACTGGACCTGGAACCAGCTCAGTGGAGAAGGGGTATTGGAGGTTTTGCACAAACTGTTGACCTGAAATCCGCTACAGTTGTGTCCCACCAGTAGCGTGATCACGGATGTGTCCAGGCAACAGGAGGACCTCCGCCTCACAATCAGCCTTAAGACCATCTATAGAGATAAACATAGATATTATCATCAACTTACTGCGTTTGTTTAACTGCTATGTAATGGATGCTAGCGTAGTGGTTTTATGGTGACCCAATGGCTCCAACTTGGCTCCTTGTCAATGGAAAAGAAACAGGTTCTTAGGAGGAACCAGATTAGAACCAACTAAGCACCACAACTAGACCTGATTCTTCTTGGTGGAAAAGGGGCAACTAAGCTCCAGTTTTTAGCACCTGGAGTCGGTGCTTAGGTGGTGGAAACACAAAGAACTGGTGCTAAGTCAGGCTCTGGCTCTGGACTAGACCTGGAACCAGCTCGGTGGAAAAGGGGCCAAAAAAGTGAAGAATTAATGAGCCCCATCAAACGTCCAGTAGACACAAAACAACATTTGCATTTGAAATCACGTCTCTAGCAACCTGAGGACTGCTAGTCCATTATTCATTCTTCTTTTAGCACTTTTTTTTAGCCCCAGCCAAATCTTGGGTGAAAAATCTGGCACTTGAGCTACAAAACACTCCACTGTGTTCTCCAGCTGGTTGTTAACTTTCTCTGACTGCCCTTTGTTGCTGAGCAGGTGGCACAGGCTGTGTTTTTAGGGCTTTTTTTTAGCACTCCTTGCTGTGGCTGAAAGTGGTGCAGGCGACCACGATAAGAGTGAAAACTGCTGGGTATCTACATGTACACTCTTCTTCAGGTTAAAGGCTGTTGAAGGTGCTGTGGTTAGCTTCGGTCAGGGTTTGCGTGTTCTCCATGAGTCTGTTTTCTCTCCTTTCACAGTCCAAACACATCCATAGCGGGTCAACTGGTGTTTCTAAGTCGGCCGTGGGTGTGGGTGTTGCTGTGGAAGCCCAACGATGAACTAGCGACCCGTCTGGTGTGTGCTCTCACCTTACGTCACCTTGGATGGACTCCAGCCCCTAGCGATCCTCTACAGCAGTGGTTCTCAACTGGTGGGTCGGGACCCAAAAGTGGGTCGCGAAGCCATTTTTAGAGGGTCACAGAAGCAAAAAGTAGTGGTATAAAGTCTTCTATTTTAAAAGACGTGTTTCTTATGACTCAGTTTGCTTTCAATAGCAGGATATTTAGTGGTGGTGACACCAGTAGTTGCCCACTATCAACCTCTAGGTTTGGTTCTGTCAGCTTATTGGAGAAATTTATGCTAAAACGTCCCAAAAATGAACCAAAATGTGCTCAGAATCTGTCAAAATGGGCCAAAATAAGCCCAAAACTTGGAAAAAGTGTCCTAATATACCAAAAATTAGCAAAAAATAAGCCAAAATTTTCCCAAGTTGTGTCAAAACGCTTTGAGACTACACCCAAATAAACCTTAATTTGTTAACAGGAGCAGCAAACTTCAACAGTTTGGGTCGCGACTGTTATTAATAGAGACATAGTGGGTCCTGAGGCTGGACCAGATGAGAACCACTGATCTACAGCACAGAGCAGTGTGTAGAAACCAGCATTAGCTTTGCATTTTCTGTATAACATTAATCAAAACACATTACAGTTACATTAAACTGCTCATTACCTGCATGTAATTATGTTAGCGCAGCGTAACGCTAGTTTTTATAAGTGAAATTAAAAAGCTCCTTCTCCATGTCAGTCCATCGTTTGAGCTTGGCTGTAAAACCCCTTGTTTGGTTTTGTTATTTAGCACTTTATTATCAATTTGCATCTCCGTGGGCTCAGCTTGTTCACCGCCGCCGGCAGTGCGAGGAAGGTCATGACGCCTGTGAGGAAGGCCTTTGCGAAGCGAGCGATATTTAACCAGACTGGTGGCTGATTTCCTGCGTGCACCGGCCTCCACCGTCAGGATATTAGCTGTTAAAACCACTGGAGTGTGATGCTTACTGGTGCTGATTGATTTCTTCTAGTCTCACAGAGGAAAAGTCTGTAATTCCCAGGAGTTGTTACTAGAGAGGAAAGCGTTTCCAGACGCAGGCACACGCTGCCAATTTGACAGGTTTAGTTGGGCACCTTGGCTCCGCTCCTTTGTTGTATTTAAGAAGCATTAGATGAGTGTTTTTTTTCCTTCTTCTTCTAGTCAGGCTCTGTTTGAGTCCTTCAGAGTGGGGAAACAACTCATTTTTTTCCTTTGTCTGAGGACTTTCCCCCCACGTCTCCTAACATGAAGAAATCGTTGCAAATGAGTCATTTCTTCTTGGCAGGCCTCGGGCAAAGGGAGAAGAAAGAATAGCCATAATCTTGAGTAGACAAACGTGATTTACTTAGCCTGTCACTGCCTTTAATTACTTCTGATAAAAGCGGCGATTACTAAATTTGGATTTTATTTTCTGTAAAAAGAATATCTTGTCTCACGCAGACACCAGTTTAAAAGTCCTGCCTGGGATTGTGTGTGTGTGTGTGTGTGTGTAGGAAAAGGTCCTGGAAAATGTGCGCTGAGGTTTGTGTTTGTGTGCATGCATGACTTCATGTGTTGGTAAATGAGTGTGTTATTGTTCCCGTCGGTCTGGGAGGGAAGATCAAAGGCAGGCCTCGTCTCTCAGTAACTGGCCTTCATTTCTGGGCCGACTCTAAAATGGAAATGTCATATTTTCCCTCCCAGCTGCTTTGAGCTCCAACATGTGGTTGCAGGTAATACTTCTGCAGCACAATGCGTGCAGCACGGGGGGCCTGGGACGATCAGCCCGCTCTAGATCTATAGCTTGTTTTGTCTTGTTGCTAATTTTATTACAGCTCAAGTATGTGGCCAGGGGAGCGTTTGAACTCTTGGCTTCGGTCTCACCCAAGTTGCGGCCCAATTTGAGCCAAATTTGAAACAGTAAAATCCCAGAGGATGTATAGTGAAGCGGCCGTGCCAAAAGCCTCCTCGCCCCGCCTTGCCCTGCCATCTGCTTCATAAAGTCTAGTCACGAAAAGGCCCGCGAGAGGAAGATTTAGTGCCGCCACACCTTAAAGGCATCTGACAAAGCAAAGCCTGACCAAACGTTCTGTAAACATTCCTGCCATGTTTCCAGATCTCCTTGATTAAAGCGTATCAGGAGGAGTATTTCATTCGGTGGCGACCTGCTGCCCCTGCTAATTGTCTCCAGTGTTTGCGCCTTTCCACGCCTGTTAATGTCATTTGCCTTCTTCTGATTTCACTGCTCCACTCCACTTGGCTTTGCCCTGACTTGAAGTGATGCTCGTAAACAAGTCTCCCTCTCTGTTTTCGTCCTCATCCGGCTCTGGTACGTCTGGTATGATACGTGTGACTGATCCACCTTTTTCAGGCGTCACAGTATCAGATGCAAAGGCAAAGACGCAGAGAGAGAAAATCCAGACGATGATTTTTTGAGAGGCCGGTCCTGAAGTTTCTGTAGACTGAAACTTTCTCACTTTACATAACACTTGTGAATGTTTCCTCTTTTTGTGGATTGGCACTGGGCCGGGTTCAGACTTAAAAGTCATTCTAAACCTCCTAATGGAGCCCTCGAGCCTCATTTTCATACCGTTCCTCGCTTCAGTCCGACGCATTCGAAGGCTGTTCTCATGTTATGTGAATTCCCCGGTCAATGACAGCACAATCGCTATGGAAAGGTCCAGTTCCTCAGTGAATCCAAAGGGGGAACGTATTTTTAGCGGCCAGCATGAGACGCTAGAATGTGTTATTAAATGCAATCCAGCAATTTAATCAATTATAGCAGCGGTGGCCACTCTTCCATTGTTCGTGTGGAAGAAAACGTTGTTCAGTCTCGACGACTTGACCAGTAAATGGGGTTTATTGTGGCATTTAAAGGAGTGCAGCATTTCTGGAACACTTATTTGCTTTCTAGTGGAGAGCTGGATGAGAAAATCAATACCACTCTGATGCATTTCCATCAAATACAAGGCTACAGTGGGACCTGACGCAACCGCACAGCACATAAGACGGCTGCGAGCTTCGCACTTTGGTTTAAACTCTCGAATTAAACGAAACGGTCTGTAAACTATTCAGGTTTGCAGTTTGCTCCCATTAGACAGACCTAAGCTAACCAGTTGCTAGCTGCAGCCTCATATTTACTAGATGTTTTATCTATCATCTCGCTCTCCACCAGAATGCATGCATTTTGCAAAATGTCAAAGTGCTCCTTTAAGTCCTAGTAGACACCCCGAGGAACTGGAACATTCAGTCAGGGAGACGCTTCGCCGAGATCTCAAGGCTACGTCGAGATCATTCACATGAGCACCGGCGCTGTTGACCCTTTGATCCTCGTCTTGCAGCCTGGATGCAGAGTGTCGGTGGACTAACACGACGCAAGACAGAGGAGGGGGAAAGACAGAGGAAACTTCAAGACATTACTGGTTCCAGCCTGCAGGCGACGCCACCTGGAGCCGTGCTGGACGGTGTCGGTGACCCAGCGTGCGATCCGAGCGGCGGATATGTGTTTTAGGTTTGGCTTCGGTGCGTTAGCGGATCCAGCCAGATGATCCGTCGCAGGGGATCGGACTGGATCGCAGCGGAAACCAATCAGTGATGCGAGAAACGATTAAATAAGGAGAACAAACAAATGTGCGTTGTGGTTGTTTTATGCCGTGGCGGCTGAGGAATCCTTTGTTCTTCCAAAATATAAAGATTTCTAAGACGAAAATAAATAGAGGATTCTGTAGTTGTAGTCATCAGGACAAGTAGTGAAATTCTCTGGAAAGTCCAATTAAAACACACCTTTTTGATGTATAATTAAAACTGGTTAATATATAATAGAACCTTCCAGTTGAGTATTATCATTTTATGAGGCCTAAGTTTGATCCTCTGACACTCAAAAATCATTTAAGACTTTTTTTTTTTAAAGGAAAGGAAACGTAGAAGTGTAATCATGAAGCTGTTGTATTTAGACTTTCACATTATGTAATCCGTATTAACGCCTAACGTGTTACATGTTAAGCAACCAAAAGCGATCAGATGTTTACAGGAACATCGAGACAACCGCTAAAAATAACAGCTATGAGGAGACGTGATCGGAAAACTGTGGGCAGGATGCTCCTCAGAAACAAAGCCCCTCCACCCTGTCCTATTTTAAGCAGATGACACTGCTTTAGCATACATTACACATGCATATCATCTTCACTAATCACACTATTTGTGGACCTTATTGCGGTGTTGCTTAAGACGGGGTGAGCAGGGGGCTCCTTTGTGCCGGAGCTAATGATGTCCCTTTGTGATAGGGCTGGGTGTGAGGGTTGAGGACACTGCTATAGACTCCGAAGAGTTGCTCCATGGGTCTTAGTGTGACTGGCAGCTGCAGTAATCCGCCCTTTGTGTCTTCAACAGGGCCCCACTGAGCTCCCCTGACAGGGACCGATGTTCCCAACTCCACCAGACAGCCCAGATGGGCTGAGTGACACCGAGGGAGAGGGAGGGAGGGGAGACGGCGAGCGTGGAGATAGAGAGGAAGGAGTGGAGAGGAGAGAGGACAGCGCTGGGGTTAAAGAGGAGAACGTAAAGGACGGGGCTGCTCCTGAAAGACGGACGGGGGAGGCTCGGTGGCTTCAGATCAGGGCTGGTTTGTTTGCCCGGAATTTGTTTTCTGTTCCTTTGCGGTCCCCCTGAAGCGTGCCTGAGTAATCCCTCTGATTGGTGGAGGCATTCTCTGCACAGCACAATTAAAATCCACACACACACTCCCCCCCGTGTGTGTCTCACACACCAGTGTTTATTTACATTGAGTGGCCTTGTCATGACGTCTGACATGACCGGTAGTTTTTTTTTGTGGTTTTTGTTTGTCTCATCTCATTACTCTCAGCAATGTTGTGCGGTTTTACTCCGCGACTGCACAGCTGCACGTTTGAGGGAACGCCGGCTCGTCTTTCACATCTCGGCAGAGCTGCAAGGTCGCTGGTTTGATCGCCTTCGACTGCCGAAGTCCATTCGGGCAAGACCCTGAACCCCGAGGTGCTCCTGATAATGAGGACGACACTGTAAAGCACTTTGTTGACCCAACAAGCTGATAAAACATGGCAGCTGAATCCAGGATGGTCCGAACGTCTGAGGCCACATCATATTTTCACGAAAATTGAATAATCAGACGGTTTCACGACTTAGAAACTCAAAAAAACTTGCAAAATGAAGAAGAAGAAGAAGAAGTGGTACTGCATTGGATTACTTTGAGTTGTTTGCTTCCATTGTAGGATTTTAAATACCTACCAGAGGCTTGTCCAAGTAAATCAACCTGCAGCCATTGTTCACTTGTTATAAATACGGCTGAGCAGAACATTATTCACGAGGTAACGCTGTGAAAGTGGGAAACATGGCATCAGAACTGAGTCCGATTGTTCCTCGAAACAAAGAGCGCTCTCTCAGCGTCGTCAAGGCTAGACTGAAGGTTTCTGCGGAGGGCACCTTAAAATACTTTCGGCGAGCTTTGTTCACGCAGAGACAGAGAAAAAACAACTCTGCCGTCGACGCAGAACTCGCTAAATAAAGAACACAAGACTTCAATGAGCACGACTCCTGTCAGGAGACGACTCTGTAGTGGTCTCAGAGGACGCATCTCAGGAGGGGAAGCTGAGACAGTCCGGCGTTTCACAGCGGATGATGAAAAAAACAGGTACCCGCTGATGAATCCGAGTCAGACAGCTGTGACAGCGACAGGAACGTGTATTTAAGACGACAAACATCACAGTGAAGCGCAGCGGTGGCAATATTCACATCAGAGGTTGTTTAGACACCTGAACAGAAGTGGCCGAGATGCAGGAGAACTTCATTCCTCAGAAAACGAGCTGCACCTTCCGGTCTGCATCTTTGAGGAGAAGGATTCATACTGCAGCTTTGGGAGGACTAAGCAGTGCTGACTGCCTCAAACCTCCACTGAACCAGCTAGGATAGAGAAATACTGCATAAAATAGGAGTACAGATGAAAGAAAGTTAAGTAACAACTACATCAAACATATATTTTATACATTCACATTCACTTGCAATGCAGTCAGACACTCATGTACATTATAAAGTGTTTTTATTTGTCGTATTACCTTCCCAGTATATGAGAAAACACTGAAATTTAAATTAATGGTATGTTTGTAATGTGTCTTAAAGACTTCCTCCAGTGAAGAACAAGCTTTTTACCTTGGTAACGTGACTGTGTGGTGGTTTTTATATGCTTAAAGACAAACGCCACACCGCCTTGTGGATGCTTGATCCCGTCAGATCTGGGAAGCTAAGCAGGATTGGGCCTGGTCAGTACCTGGATGGGAGACCGTGAGGGAACACCAGTAAGCCTGGGTGGGTGCAGTGGTTGGAGGGGCCAATGACGCCTCCGTCAGTCTACCCCAGGGCAGCTGTGGCTACATACGTAGTTTACCACCATGGAGTATGAAATGAATGAACAACGCAATGTAAAACATCTTTGAGTGTCTAGAAAAGCGCTATATAAAACCAATGCATTATTATTATAACATGAGTGACATTAGCAGTAACATGTCTGAGTCTTCCACCTTGAAACTACAGTGACAGCCTCAAAAACACAGATTCAGACTTAGTGGGTCGGAGTTTCCAGCGTCATGAAGGTGTCTCTCTTTTTACCTGGTTAGATCTCCATGGTAACTGATGCTGTGGAGCTAACCAGGTCCTGAGTTTAGGCTCAGGCATCTCCCTTTAACCAAGTCGTTTCCTGACGATTGTTTATGAGCGATACAGATTCTCAACTAAAAATAATAATAAATAATAATAATAATTTTGATTTGTTGGTGCCTTTCTGAGCACCCAAGGACACCTTACAATAAAAGATATAAAAAATACAACATTAACTAGAAAAGTACTCAGAGAGCTCATACCTCCACCAAGGAGCTTCAGTCCACCCCCAACTCAATCTCCCAATTCACATATTTTGTATGGAACGTTACAGATACAAATGTAATTACAGACAGTTCAAATGTCCTACCAACAATGCGGCCTTCACCCCATCCGACCTAATGAACAGGCGCGGCCTCTAGCGCGGCAGCTCCTAACAGCCTCCCAGCTTCTTAAACAACCGGAGATAAGAATGCCGACCCAACCGTGCGTATGTCGCTCAGGAAGGAAAGAGAACTCCATCATTGTCGCTGTCTGTCACGTGGAGACCCAAAATGTCATGTGGTCAGAGGGGGTTACCCCAAAAACAAGAGTGCCCTCTGGTGGCTTTTAGAGTAAATCGCATTTAATTGTCCACCCGGTTACACTTAGATTAAAAAAATTGTGCAGAAGAAGAGAGTCTGAAGCAGAAAGCCAGAGGTGTCAAAGAAAGCTGATAACCACCTTCGTCATACCGTTAACTCTGACTGGACTTCGTAGTTCAGCTCTTGGAAGTTTCATACGTGACAAACCTGAGGAACCAATCCTGTTTACTTGCAGACCAGAGCTTTCCAGACACTTTTCAGCTCCGACATGTGCGGCCAAATGACTCCACTGTTAAAGGTTGTAATTGTGGAGTGTGGAGTAGTTTTACAGGTGAGCTGGTGTGCTCACGCTGCAGGCCAATGGGCAAAGGGTCTGATGGGTCTACCAAAGAGCAGTCCTTTGGCAAGACAAGGAAGACGGCCTGAATCGAGATACGATGGTTTAAACGGGTAACCTCTCAATGGCATTTGGAGGTGGGCGTGCTGGGAACACATCTAAAGAAGTGAGTATTTGGTGGGTAAACTGCTGGTTTCCTAGCCAACACTATAGTATTGTAAGAAAAAAGGTACCACTATGTCTATTAACGCGTAGAAAACAGAGCCTCATAAACAATACACTTGTAATATTGAATATTTATGAGAGGTACAGAGTGTTAAAGTCACTGGAACCTGGTATAACACAAGCTTCACTGTCTGAGTAACTTAGATTGAACACAGACAGAAAAATGGTAAAAGAAACCGAGAAGGAGCAGTCCTAAGATCAGTTCTTAGAAATAAATGAGTTTTATGAGGGAGAAAACATCAAAGTGTGATGAGTTTATTGTCCTGATTTGCTGATTTAAACCCCATAGAATCAGTGGGAAATGGACTCGGAGCATCACTCGGTCAGAATTCCCACGAGGACGTTCGCCGGTCCCCGATGACAACCGGTAAGTGGTGTTAATATGCCGGTCAGCAGGCAGCGAGCAAAGCCAAGCCCAAATAAACCTCCCCGTGGAAACAACAATTTCCTAAAGGCTTAGAAACTAACCCATACCCAAAGTCCCGCACCGTGATGTGATCTGCTCTTACTGCAGCCGAGACAACAGGTCTTTGATTTTAGTGTGAACGAGCTCTTCACTTGAGACATCAAACAGCACATAAAGCATTGGGGGATTTGAGAGTGATAGAAGCCCCACTGATCTTCCGCTTTCTTCTTAATTTATATTTAACCACTGGCTTGGCACCAAAAAAAGATTGCATTTACGGCCTTCTAAAATCCATCATTAATTTCTTACTGCTAAACCCCGGCCAAACAATGTCATAAATAATGTTAATCGCACATGAAACTGCATGATTTCACCATCAACACTCCCTCAAACAGCAGTGTGTTTACCCCCGCTCCCACAACAAGCTGCTGAGCCTTAAAGTCTTGGTACTACACAGCGAGTAGAGGGAGTAATTGTCTACACGCCGAGTTGCATGAGCTGAAACTTGCTCAGATGTGTTTGGGAGCTAATTGGGAGACGGAGACGGCAAACAGCTTTGGTGAAGGGAGCCGGGTCAGAGTAAATTCAAACAGCTCTGTTTAAATAATCGGGAATGCAACTGCTCAGACGAGGATGATGTGTGTGTGCACCAAAGCAGCGGTAAGTGAATTGATTAATTAAGCAATCTAGACAAACTGGATTTTTTTTTTGCTCAGACGAGATGAAGACTCCTTTAAAGTCACGATTAAAACGCCGAGAGGATCCGGCTCCTTTGATTTCACACGTCTTCGATGAAAACAAAACACACAGACAGAACATAGTTTAGTTGTTTCGGGCGGCTGTGGCTCAGGAGGGGGTTGTCCACTGAACGCAAGGTTGGCGGTTCGAACCCCGGCTCCTCCGCATGCTGAAGTGTCAGCGGGCAAGACGCTAAACCTGAAGCTGCAGGCAGACACCTGGCAGGGCAGCTCTGTCGCCACTGGTGATTGAATGGGTGAATCCGAAACACCGGGCTACCACTAAGGTAGAATAAGGCGCTATATAAGTGCAGACGGTCTGTGTACGTTGCGGCCATTCGTTTTCTTATTTTGAGATTTCAAAATAAAAACGAAAAATAAACCGTTTCCCTTTTTTTCAGTGATGATACAAAATGAAAAACAGAAAACTGGCCCTAATTCATTATCCATTATCCCTTGTCCAATTTAATTAGATGTGTTTGTAAATGGAAATTAAAATTAAAATACACCCGTGGAAAACTTATTTCTCTATTTCCTGTTGGTTTTGGCTCCGTGACCCGTCTGACTTCTGAAGAGGAGCTAGTGATTTAGCGTTAGCGCCGCCGCTAGTGCTAAATCGCTACTTTGCTTTCTGGCAAAGCTAAAGTAACAGAAAACCTCCAAACCTCCCCAAAAAACGTCCCGAAAAGCAGCTGAACGCTAGCGATTTAGCGCTAAATCGCTACTTTGCTTTCTGGCAAAGCTAAAGTAACAGAAAAACCTCCAAACCTCCCAAAAACATCCCGAAAAGTAGCCGAACGCTAGCGATTTAGCGCTAGCGGCGGAGCTAGCGGCACCACAAGGTCCCTCCAAAGGGACAAATAAACCCCACACTGGTGAAAAGTCCACTGTGAAATAGTGAACAATGTGAGCCAAGCAACGTTTGGACCCCACAGTGGGTCTTCATCAGGCCACGGCACACAGCAAGGTCTGCTAACAGTGAGCTAACACTGGAGCTTTAGATACCAGATCCTTCCTCTTCAGAAGTCAGACGGGTCACGGAGCCAAAACCAACAGGAAGTAGAGAAATAAGTTTTCCACTGGTGTATTTTAATTTTAATTTCCATTTACAAACACATCTAATTAAATCTGATAACGGATAATGGATAATGAATTAGGGCCCGTTTTCTGTTTTTTATTTTGTATTATCACTGAAAAAAAACGGTTTATTTTTCGTTTTTATTTTGAAATCTCAAAATAAGAAAACGACTGGCCGCGACGTACACGGACCTGCAGACCATTTACCATTTGCTTTAAATGCGAGGTAGTTTTCATTTATGCCAACCACTGCATTAACAAGATGACACTTTTGTGCTGCCTCCAAGTTTCTGCAATTGACAAATGACAATTGTGCGTTTTAACCCGCTGCATGCGTCGACTGCTCAGGCGTGTGGAGATGAAGAAGGGCTTTAACTTCTCTCTGTAGTTCTTTTCTTTCTTCTTTCTTGCACAATTATTTCTGTCACTTCTCACGGCGCCGCTCGGAACAGCTACAAACACTTTTGCTATTAAATGCGGTCGGACGGCGCGCTCTTTTATTAAGCATGACACCTTGAGACCTTGGATTCTCTTGTATCCACGAGTGTGTGTGTGCGTGATGACAGATGTGTTAAATGAAGGGCAGTGAGTGAACCAAATCTGATACACCCGGTCCGTAGATTTCCCAGTTTGGGAGCGGATTAGCAACCAGAGAGCTGCACATCCATCCCTCTATCTCGGCCTAATTGGCATGTCATAATTGCAGCTCCACAAAACCCAGTGAAGTCTGGACACTAAATGTCTAAAAGTAGGTGTCTGTTCACCCCACACTCTCCTGTCTGCAATTTTGGCGAGGAAATGTGGTGTTTGAGGCCTGCAATTTGATCGCTCTGGAAACCGAAAAGCTCAGATCAGGGCTACAATTCAACATAATTAATGCCCATCAGCGTCCAGTAACTCACTTTTGCTTTTCCTTGAACTGGAAATGTCATGTACATGCATGGAGATCAGAGGGAAACCAACTGCAAGACTACAAACAAGCGGCGGGAGTGCGCCTCAACAGCACCGAAGAGTGGTGTAACTGCAGAAGGTGCAACAAAACTTTCCAGGGAGTTTATGCGAGTTTCACATAAGTCATATTTGAGCTTGGTCTCAAGTGCTGCTTCATGAACATGATGAAATGGCCTTTTAAAGTGCTCTCAGAGGACCCAACACTTCAAGGGCTCCTTAGAACCCGCACCACTGCCTTGTATCACCCCCGGAGAGGGAGAGAAAAGAGGGCCAAAGAGAAATAGAAAGAGAACGCAAGAGACAGCGAGCGAGAGGGAGAACGCTCTAAAACCAAAATGCAAAAGAGTCATAGGGGCTGAGATGAGCAGAGAAACCCTCACAGAGAAACTCAAAATGAAAGAGCACAGAGCCCAGAAAAAAAACTTTTACTCTGAGCTGATCCTCAGATCAGATGAGATAAGAGCACAGTAAGTTCACTCTGTGCTTGCAGCTGAGTTCAGGCATTTCTTTTTCCAACTTACTGAATGTAGGACTAAAAGGAGGACCAGAGGAAGAAGAAGGCAAGAGCAGCATGAGCGTGCCCACTAGCTTTTAGTCAGGAGGCCTAATGAGTTCCTGTGGGATGGAGGCCGACTGTCAATCATCCTCATTCTTCTCCAACACTATGCCGTGTCGTTCTGTACATGCAGAACCAAGGGGCATGAAATAATTAGGGATGGCCAAAGCAGCCACAGTGTGACTCGGTTGTCTGGCGGAGGAAGGAAGTCAGAGTGTGTCTCGGCGGCGTGAAGGAGGGGAGGAGGGGGGACGCTTGAATTTGTTGGCGAATGGGTTTGGAAGACAGAAGCCGCCTTCACGACGACGCTAAAATGTGACAATGAGGTAATAGTGTTTCAGCGTGTTGCGTAATGTCGCCACGATCCCTCGCTTATTGTGAGGATGATGAAAGAAAAAAAATGGTGAGCAGTGGATTCAGCATATGATGAAAGGGAGTCCCTGCTGCTAGTTCAGCTGTGAGGCTCGGGAGGGCAGAGAATGAGAAGGAGAGGAGGAAGAAATGGATGAGTCGAGTGAAAAATATCAGGCCTGTTGTTGCAGACTATAAAAATAGAGATAACGCTGAACGGTGGCGGGGGTGGGGGGGGCTGCGATGAAATATTTATCAGTCATGATCTATACAGTGAACCAAAGTGTGCAGGGGTTGATAATATAGACCATGTGGCCAATTAACATTTCTGTAGCATCCACATTTGGACTTAACCTCCTTTTTCTGGCTGCAAATAAGGAAGCGCATAAACAGGAGGAGAGGGAGCCGTGGGAGTGGGGAGCCAAGACAAAATGAGCCATCCCCAAAACAAAACAAGAGGAGGATTTAGCAGCATCTGCATGTGAATAGATCCTGCCCAACATCGGCAGCGGCAGTGAGGGCTTTATGTAATTGCTGAAGAACAATGTCAGAGAGCTGGCAGATTGGGGGAGGGACGGCTTTGGATGGTCGTGTGCCGAGAACTATCTTTATATTGGAAGCGGCGTTCGAGCTGTATGACTGTGCACATCTAAATTTAACTGTAATACCTTCGCAGACAATTCGTGGGCATCCGAGCGAGCGAAGGTAAAAGGAAACCGGGTCCCTGAAGGGTCGGGGTGTGTTTGCACCTGAACACAGCATAGGAAGGGTTGCAACTTCATCATCACCTGCACACATGATTATTTGTTATGACGACTCCTTTTTGTCCTTCCCTTTAGAATATTAGAAACGAGCATTTCTGAAGCGACAGCATCGTTTACATGTGTGTGGTTATGGTTTCATTGAGGTTAGGCTGATTCGTAGATAGCATGCACAGACCCCATCTACTGCTCTGACCCTTTTTACACTTTTCACATCCAGCGTCTGCAAGAACCCCTCTCTGGGTGTAGCAGCCATTATGCTACAAGCACAGTAGCGTCCGTGCACAAAATATGTGTAGATGATGATCCGCTGCACTGAAAGCGTCTTCTAAGTGGGCTCCGAGCAGACTAGAAAGTGGAATAATAATCAACCGTCTTGATTACACTCCCTGGCAGAGGATGCATCACCCCGGAGGCGTAGTTGTTCTGATTACACCGCTTTCTAGTCCATTTGAAGTCCGCATGCAGGACTCCATTTCATACATCAGATTGCCGTCTATGTATTCGGTGCATGCACAGTACTGCCAAGCATGTGCACTGCTGCCGCGGTAGCTCCGTGTTTGCACATGGGTCTGCACGGGCTCTCGCTAGCTTAGCTAAATGACGAAATTTGTGTTACGTGACTCGTAGGGAACCCTCTTGTACTGGTCTTAACCCCTTATTAACGCCGGTTGTCGCAAATTTGCAACGTACCACTGCAGCCGAGATAGCGTTTGCATTCCCCCAATGCTGGTTCGTGCATATTCAATACATACCAAGGAACCTTTTGCAAGCACTGGTTTCTCTTAGGACCGGTTTGAATGGCATTTGCGGCATTAATAAAAAATTATTTACCAGTGATGCCTGTTGCATCACACCTTTATATCTACTATATGTGCTATTGAAATTAACAATCTCCACTTCATTTAACATCAACTTGAAATCAAAAACACATAAAATTATTGTTTTTATATAATTGTAAATAAATTCAGGTGTCAAGGGGCTATGGTACCAGATGAAAAGATGGAATACGATTCATGACGTCCACATGGGATTAACAGATTAGTGTACTTTAAGGCTTATCAGATGCCCAAACACTGCACAGTAGTTTGCATAATATAGCATAATTAGAGGAACACATTTAATACAAAATGAGCATAACAATCAATAAGATAAAATAAAAATAATAGTTTGGTTTAGTGTGCTTGATTGTAACAGTTAGAATACCTTAATCATCTCAGGAACGTTGACTGACCGTCGGGTGGTGTAGTCGTGTTTAACGTTTTGTTGACTCGTCCATCTACCCCAACCTCCTCTGTCTGTGGATTTTGCAGCTCTATAAAAACACTGACTGCTTTAAAAGACTTCCTGTAACCACTAGAGGGCTTTGTGGTGTAAACCTGAGCAATGGAGCAAATCTCACAGTTGAGAAGCTGGAATATGAGCATGTTTACTTTTTTTGCTTTAAAATAACTTAAATAAATGTATAATTAATCTCAGTACTTCCCTGATTAATTTTCTGTCAGTTGCATGATTTCTAGTACAAACCCACATGATTTCTGTGGTGCTGTTTGCCGTTTACATTGCTGTGATCCATCCAGAAACCCAGGCTGAGAGAGCAGCCAGGGAGCCTCAAAGGTTAATGGATGGCTTTTTCATTAATTTAGCCCCCCTCATGCACCGCTAACATTCCTGCCTGTTTGCTAACCTGCCTTCCATACCTCTCCAGAAGCCTTGACATGGAGTAGAAACACCCACGGCCCGAGGTTAATTACGAGTCCATCTCTTAACAAAAACACTGCATTGTGTCCTCTTTGGTTTGTGCAAAACGCTGGCAGGGAAATGCAGCGCTGTTTGTGCCAGGGGTGACGGGATGGGCACCGGCTCGGGGGACGGAGTGTGAGGCTGCAGAGAGCGGCCAAGGTTGACCTACGAGGCGGGGCAGGAGAATTGGCCCGGGATCTGAGGCAGTGGTGTTGGGACGCTGGGGAGCCACTCTATCTGCGGGCATCGAGCCAGCTGTGATCTACTGTATTTCCCTGTCAGACAGGCCAGTAACGCTCCGATGCCAAGAGGAGAGCAGAGAATTTGAGGCTTACAGAAAAGGGAAAGAGGTGATCACTGTTGACGCTAAGAGAAGAAACAAAGAGCAAGCATCAAGAAATAAAACATACAGGATATCAGTATTAGTTAGCTACTATTTCCTTTTATGACCTTCTCAAAGTCTCTCATTAGCTTCACATACAGATAAATCACATGTTTTCTTTTTCGGAATACCCAAGACTGTTTGAACATTTGGATTTATCTGGATTGAACTGCTGCATTTAATGGATTATAAACACCTGTAGAACTGAGACTCACCTAAACAAATCTGTAGGTTGTATCAGAACTTGTGAAATAAAACAGAAGAGTAATCAAAGTAAAGCTGGCAGGAACATAACTTTCACTCCAGTATTACCACAAATCAAAGCAGCGTCACTAATCTTTTCAATCTTTTTGACTTCACATGGATCAATAATCAACTTCTGGAATGTGAATCATTTACAAAGGCCTCATAGCCAATAAATAGATCAACTACTCTGTGAACTCTTTACAGCCTCTTCTTCCATCAAGAACAAAGGGACACAACCAAACTTTGATGCTTACATGTTGATTTAATTGTGTGTGATAATTCATTTTGCTCATAGGAGCAGGACTATCGATACGTGTTTGGTGATTGATGGTGAGGGCTGAGCCGATGTCTTGTTGTCGGGCAGTTTCGATCAGATTGTTTGAACATGAGCTGCAGCTTCTGGCATCAGAACAAACAGTTTTGCCTCCAAACTCATCAAATGTTGTAACTGTTACTGGATCTGTATCGGACTGAAGACAAGCTGACCTCTTGATGTCTCAGTCGGTCCATGTTCCAACCTTCACATGTGACCCTGAGCTCCGGATAGTGATCGAAAGAATGATACTGTGGATACAAGTTGTCTTCAGGGGTTCCTGGGTTTAACCTTAGATATGGAGTGAAGAGCCTTGAGATTCAAAGGCAGCTCGGGGTAGAAAAGTGGTTCAGGCTTTTGATTACAGTGCCTCCTGGATGCCTCCCTTTGGAGGATCACCAGGCATGCCCAACCAGGATAGATCTAGAACTTGCTGGAGGGATTACTCACACTATATTGCCAAAAGTATTGGGACACCCTTCCAAATAATAATTGAATTCAGGTGTTCCAACCACTTCCATGGCCACAGGTGTATAAATCAAGCACCTAGGCATGCGGATGTTGAGGTACACAGTGCTCAGAAATCACCAACTTTCTGCAGAGTCAACAGCTCCAGACCTCCAGACTTGGTGTGGCCTTCAGATCAGCTCCAGAACAGAGGTAGAGAGCTTCATTAATGGGTTTCCATGGTCCAGCAGCTGCATCCAAGCCTCACATCACCAAGTGCAATGCAAAGCGTTGATGCAGTGGTGTAAAGCACGCCGCCACTGGACTCTAGAGCAGTGGAGACGTGTTCTCTGGAGGGACCAATCACACTTCTCTGTCTGGACATCCCATGGACCAGTCTGGGTTTGGAGGTTGCCAGGACAACGGTACTTCCTGACTGCATTGTTCCAAGTGTAAAGTTTGGTGGAGGGGGGTTATGGTGGGGGGTTGTTCTTCAGGGGTTGGGCTTGGCCCCTTAGTTCCAGTGAAAGGAACTCTTAATGCTTCAGCAGACCAAGACATTCTGGACTATTTGATGCTCCCAACTTTGTGGGAACAGTTTGGGGATGGCCCCTTCCTGTTCCAACATGGCTGCCACCAGTGCACAAAGCAAGGTCAGTAAAGACATGGATGATCCAGTCTGGTGTGGAGGAACTGGACTGGCCTGCTCAGAGTCCTGACCTCAACCCGATAGAACACCTTTGGGATGGATTAGAGTGGAGACTGAGAGCCAGGCCTTCTGGTCCAACATCAGTGTCTGACCTCACAAATGCTCTTCTGGAAGATGGTCAAAGATTCCCATGAACACACTCCTAAACCTTGTGGAAAGCCTTCCCAGAAGAGTTGAGGCTGTTATAGCTGCAAAGGGTGGAACAACTCCATATTAAACCCTACAGATTAAGAATGGGACGTCATTAAAGTTCATGTAAAGGCAGACGTCCCAATACTTTTGGCAATATAGTGTATCTCATCTGGCCTGGGAACACCTTTTAAGCAAAACGTTGTTGGTGATGCTCTGCTTAGCCTGCTGCCACTGTGACCTGACCCTGGATAAGTGGAAGAAAATGTATGAATGGAATAGGTCATTATCAGCTTCACCTCTGTCCACAGGAAACCTATTAAGTATGTCTGTCAATGCAGCGGTTCCTCCTCTGTTAATCCTGTTTTTCCTTTTTTTCCCACTTCTTTTGTGTTTTGTGGAGTTCCTTCTTCTCTGAATCAGTGATGGCTCAACACTGCATGTAAAGTCCTCTAGTATCTTCTACACTTTGTCTCCGTCACCCAACGCCGTATCTCTTACATGCACTAGAACGTCACATTATCTCTTCCCCTCAACCGCCATCTCCCTTGAATTTTTTTTTTGCCACTTTTCTCTCCCTTTCCAATTTCCCCTCTCGGCTCTTTTGCCTTCTCTCCTCCCGTCATTTTCCCCCCTTCCTCCACTCCTCTCCCCTTTCTCCTCGGCCTCCGCTGTCCCCGGGGGGTATGAGGCAGGCTGGGAGATTCGCTGTGTGTGCCGCTGTCATGGCCTGAGCTCCCCAGTTGAGGAGCCTTTGATGGTGTTGGGGATTATTCATCCTGTTCGTTGGGCCGTATTCCACTGTCACACAGCGGCATCGGCAGCGGCGGCATCGCATGCATGTGCAGACATATATATAAAGGCACACTCTTAAAAACTAACTGCACTGGTGCTTCTTTTTCCATCACCACACTTTGATGTCGGAGCTGCTGCTGTTATCAAGATGATTGTAATTGATTCTTATCTTAACAGCATCATTTAATTCAAGACTTATGTGATGCAAGCAAATGGCTGCATCACAACGTACACATTTTACAGGAAATAACACAGAAAAACGTCTAAATCTGGCAAAATAAAACATGTTTATTGCGAGCTCCTATTTTGGAAACGTAGTCCTGAACTGTGCCATATTAGACGTATTAATTATTTACAACCCAGCAACTGCTAACCACGAGCGAGAGCCAAACTGACACTGATGTGAGGTGCAAATCATGTCACTGGGTCTGGTGAGGACATTTATTATTGAGCAGAAATGTAAAAAGGTGAAATACATGTGCAATGAGGACAAATGCCTTGAGTGTGTTCGCGCCGGGTTGGAGATTAAGAACCACCTCTGGACAGGAATCGGTTCCAAATGTTTAGGCGTTCGTTAGGAAACAACTTAGTGGACGTCTGCGCTGGTCTGTGTCAGCGTACAAGTGTATGTTTAAATCACATCTGAGGGGAACTGGCATGCACATGTGTACCTTGACTTTACAAAAAAAAGAGTTGTGATACAGTAAAATGTAATCCCTTTGCAAAATTAAATGACGTCATCCAAAGAGGTCTGTTTAATGTGACCAAGGAACTAGTTTTATATGAAACAACAAAGAAAAGAGTCTCCGTCTGTATGCTTTTAAGCTCACAGCTCTCTGACTGCAGACTGGATCCTACAACCAAAACTGAACACCCTATTTAGTAACTATCAGTTGATCTGCCATCTATTTTATCACCCATGCACTCCTTTGGGTGCCCACCTGCATCATCTAACGGACAAACCCATCAAATTCATAGAAAATCCAAAGGAAGTATGAGATATTCAGGGTTTTTTTTTCTTTAAATCAACAAAAATTGACTGTGCCAGTCTGTGTGTGGCACATGAAGGTGGCAGCGTCTGCCGTGCATGATGCAAAGGAGCATTTTAAATTGAAACAGCATCAGAGGAATTTACACTGAGGAGGAATCAGCCAAATAAAGCAGCGTTGCTGGGCCCACCAGGACCCATGCACCACAGCCCTCCTGTAAACTCTTTATTACTGGTTTCTGTTTTTTCACATTGCACCTTTTGTACTTCATAATACTCCATAATAATAATAGTAACTTTATTTGTATAGTGTCTTTCATACAAAGTTTGCAACTCAAGGTGCTTTACAGCAAAAAAGCATCCACAATATTACAAGGTAGAACACTTAAAACATTAAAAAACACAGTAAAAATACAGTTTTACCGCCCTGACATTGCACAAAAGAACTTTTATTGCATTCTGTACTCTTATCATACTCTATTTTATAGTAAATAACTCCAGTTTGCACATTATTGTAAATATTAACCTTTTTTCCACACTTCTGTAGATATCAGCTCCTTATGTGTTGTCTTTGACCAGCACTATTTGCACGTCAATTGCATGCTTTTTTGTAGTATCCATCCATCCATCCATCCATCCATCCATCCATCCATCTATCATCCATCCATCCATCCATCCATCCATCCATCCATCCATCCATCATCCATCCATCCATCCATCCATCCATCCATCCATCCATCCATCCATCCATCCATCCATCTATCCATCCATCCATCCATCCATCATACATCCATCCATCCATCCATCTATCCATCCATCCATCCATCATCCATCCATCCATCCATCCATCCATCATCCATCCATCCATCCATCCATCCATCTATCCATCCATCCATCCATCCATCCATCCATCCATCCATCCATCTATCCATCCATCCATCCATCATCCATCCATCCATCCATCTATCCATTCATCTACCCATCTGTAGCCCTGTGTAAAAGACATTGAAAGTACAGGGCATAAAACTGATTTAAATTTGTATAAATAATTATGTTTAAAAAGCCAGCAAGTTCATTTGGTTAGACTGGTTAAAAACAGATTTGAACTGGTTAAAATGCTTGTTAAAACACTGGTTAAAATGGATTTAAAACTGTCTAAAACTGGTTAAAATATGAGGTTAAAACTGGTTTTAAAATATACTGTATGTATGAGATAAAATATATAAAATTCACATGAAGAGTTGAAGGAGTTAAGTTATGTATAGTTGGATGTGTTTATTCAAGAGGGTTATGTTTCTTTAAGAACCCTAATATTCATGTGAAAGTAATGTTTGGTTGGTTTGAAGCCAGCACACGTTAACAGCTGTGCACCCTAACCTGTTTGTAAGTCTGAATGCCAATCATTGTATTTCTTTGTTGCCATTGTATTTTACCAAACTGACAGCCAATCCGAGCTCTTTCTCATGCTAGGGGGCGGGACAAGTGGCGCAGGGTGACGTGACGAACGTTAAAACTCTCGCTGTTGTACTACGAAGGTAGAGGAGGGAACGTGTTGTGAACATTTTAAGTTATTATCGTGAACTCGACCACCCGTGGTCCTGATATTAACTTGTGTGTGATCTACATAAGGTAAATAAGAGTGTGTGTCTTGCTTTTGTGCTGTAACTAACTGTTATAGTGATAATAAAATGGAGTGTTACGCTATGTAGCGACCAGCTAGTTAGCTTAGCGCACCATGGTATGTGTCTGAGTATTGTACTGTTTAATTAAGAATCGCAACACCTTCTGGTTTAAATAGACTTACATTAATTCGATAAGAAGTAGCGTGTGGTATTTTGGCTCAGCTAAGTTAATGTGCTTAAAGGAGACGGACATTGTGAACGAGGAGGACAGGCCCGGCTGTTTCTGCTGTGTCTTCGCGGTATTTTACTTCCTGTGACTCCTGCTGATGGTGACCAACTGCTCACCTGTGACCAGCTGCCCCATTTCCCCTGCTAACTCCACTAACTGCTCGTTTGGATTCGTGAGTACTAACTGAAAACTAACGTGCACTTATTTTATTCGATGCTCAGTTTTGAGTGAAGCGACCGCTCTTTATCTGGTATTCATGAAACGGGTGTTACGTGATTTTATTTGATCATTTCAGTAGTTCAGTAGTTTAAGAGTATTTCAGTTTAAAAGGTATTTTGGACAGTGAAAAGTCTAAAAGAACTAAAATATACCTGCTAATTTATGTTTATTTGTCTTTATTTACAACTTTTGGGTATCTTATGTTAAATTTTATTCTCAAAGATATTCTAATTTATGTTATTTTTTGTAAATAAAATACCTGTTGAGGGAGTTTTGTATTTAAACGTCCAGTTGCTGTGTCCTTATTATATTAACTATACTACTGATGTCAACATCGAACTCAGGCCCCATCCCATTGTGCTAACAATTTATGAAAATATTCTATAGCTACGTGAGATAGGGGTTACACATCCATCATCCATCCATCCATCCATCCATCCATCCATCCATGTTTGCATGTCCCAGATCTGATCTTCCAACACTGGTGGTAAGAACTGAAGACGAACACCTTCTGATGGCTGTAGCGAACCATCTGACTGAACCCTTGCCACACATAGGTGCATTGATTTTCATTATATCCATATAA
Organism: Dascyllus trimaculatus; assembly: GCA_024666655.1. Lineage (NCBI taxonomy): Eukaryota > Metazoa > Chordata > Actinopteri > Pomacentridae > Dascyllus > Dascyllus trimaculatus. The sequence continues at coordinate 38,040,131 of CM045447.1, read as the reverse complement.
TTTACAGACATTCCATGTAAGTTGACAAGTACGATGATTACTGTGGTAGTTATTGTTACGGCCACTGGGGTCAGTGTGGGGTCTTCTGTGGTGGACTGTGCTGTGGCCTGTTTGGGAGAGTCCAGCTGCCTGTCATCTCGGCTGATTAACCTGGAGCTGAAGATCTGCTCCCAAAGCACCTCTTCTTCCTGCCTCCTGACCTGGTGATTGGGCCCCCACTCGGTTCCCTCCCACAACAACCAATCCACTACATCCGTGACACACCTGTAGAAGATAAAACCCTCGACTAAACCTTCAGTCGGGGCGGCTGGGATTAAGTGTGACCTGTTGGCCCTGGTGCCTCGTTGTCTCTGTGGTTTTGTGTGTATTTTGGATGTAACTTGTGGGGAGGCATTCGTTCGTGTCTTGGTGACGACTTTTGTGGCCTCTGTTAGCTCCTGCATTAGTTTGGATAGAGATTAGTGTCCTCTGTGTGTTCAGTAGCCACTAAGCAGTAGTGATTCGTGTCCTGTGTACTTTCGTAACGTGTGTGGAGGCACCAGTTTTGGTTTAGTTAGTCATGTGTGCTCGTCACTCGTTTGTTATTTCTGTTTGGTGTGGTGTTGCTGTTGTGTTCGGTTCGGCTAGGGAGTTTAGTTGTGTTTTATTTAGTCTTGGTGAATTTTCATAACTCTGTTTGCCTTCGTTTGGTTTTATTTGGTTCTTTGATTTTAGCAACACCCATCGACTGTGTTACTTTATCACCCGTTCTGTGTTAATTTAGTCACTAAGCAATAAATTGCGTTACCTAACTTTTATTGTTGCACCTAGCTGCCCCTGGAGGCTGGGTCGTAACAGTTATGTCAAAGCAACCGACCAATCAAAGTTGAGTTTACAGCGGATGCCAACTCCACCGTGTGACTGTAGCTGTCTCTCAATTCAGGGGCTGCATCCTTTGAAGGACCCAGCCTACCCGTCATTCGAAGGCTGGGTCCTTCGAAGGCTGGTAGGCTGCGCGAGAAAGCTACATGACCGTTGGTTAAATGAGACGGTCTAGCCTACGACGAACTTCCTGCTTGCGTCATGACGTCCCGTAGCGCCGCTCCTGTCACTTACCAACCTGGACTGCTGAATTTTTTTATCCATAGGATCAGGATGAGACAACTGTTATTTTACCTCATTTTTTGACTGAATTTGATCCTGAAATTGTGACTTTTGTTTTTAATATGTTTTATATCCTTGAAGACTTGAGGGTCTTGTTCTGTCCGGTGGTTTGGGACTAAACTGTCTGAAAACCAAGAAGTGTCCACAGCTGGTTTAAATCTGTTAACATCCACTGATATGAACTTCAGATATTATAAACCTCCACAGTCTCTGGGCTGAGTGTTTCTGATGAGGATCACTAAATACCTGCTGTCTAAACAGAAACCAGATATAGTTTCTGTTGGAGCGGCTGTGGCTCAGGTGGTAGAGCTGGTTGTCCACTGATCACAAGGTTGGCGGTTCGATCCCCGGCCCCGCCACATGTCGAAGTGTCCTTGGGCAAGACACTGAACCCCGAGTTGCTCCCAATGGTAGATTAGTGCCTTGCATGGCAGCTCTGTCGACTTTGGTGTGTGAATGTGAAACACATTGTAAAGCACTTTGGAACTACTAAGGTAGAAAAAAGCGCTATATAAGTGCAGATTATTTACCATTTATTTAAACATGTTATCAGATAACTTGGTGGAGCTAAACTAAGAACAGTGAGGAGAGTCATGTTTTCACTGGTCTACAGAGAATCACCACCAATAGAAGCTCCAGCAGCATTTAGTAACCGTTTTACTTCACCTCCATATAATAATTTAAATAAGGATTGAATTCATGAATGAATAAATCATTTATGTGGTGGCTGCGGTCAGAAAAAAATCACCAGAGTCTCTGTAAAATATAACTTAAAACTGAAGCTGAACAACTGGAAAGTAAACGTTTTAAACTGCAGCGGCTCACATCAATAACGTCACGTGATTAAATCGATTTTTTTAAACAAATTTTAATGTTTTCAGCATTTGTACTGTTAGATACTGGAGTGAGCTGTAACAGAACACTTATATTTAAAACTAGAATCCTCCGACGCTGATGAATCCATCTTCTCCGTCAGCCGTGAGCAGCTAAAACTCCAGCTGTTGATCGAACCGTCACCGGCACGCAATGAATCCTGGGATATTTGGGGCTACGAAGGATCCATCGATGCATCCTTCAAATCCGTGGAAAAGAAGGACGCATTCGTCGGCCGCATTGGAAGGAGTCTTGAAGTTTTGATGAAATAAGACAGCCTATGCGGCCTTCGAAGGATGCAGCCCCTGAACTGGGACACAGCTTGTATCTGATCTTTGTCATTTTATTCTGCTCTACCGAAATCACTCCATCCCCAACTGGCAGCTCACGAAGGGTCGCTGCGCTGGTTTGTCTGAACTGATCAATTCAGTCACTCAAGATTTCCCACTTTGAACTTCGTTTTTATTTTTTAAAATCTTCTGTGAGACGCAGCTCTTTAAAACTGTCATGGGAAAATGTTCTCTGACAGCTTTTGCACTAATAAATTAATAATTGTTAGGTCATGATATAAGCAGTTCCAGGATCAGCTAATGTTATTAACTTGTGAGTTTTGGTTGACAATACGACTGTTTCTCTTCATTTTGCCCTTTGAGCGAAAATAACAACAAAACATGCGTCCCATTACGATGAATGACATTTTATGGCTGCTCACATCTGCAGGAAATTAAAGTGGCGTTCAATATATTTCGGTGTTTTACTTTAATAGCAGACCAAGAGTTTGCAGCCCGCTCCCATGTCATCGCTCGCTTTAATGCTCTGTAGCGGCGGCAGAAAACGACCAGCTTCATGAGCACGGCCTCGCTTTGAGTGCAGGTGAGTCTGTGATTGGCCCAGAGGGAGTCCGATTCCCGACCACGATCTGCTCCTCGAGCTAAATATCTGCGGCGGCGTCTGCACCTTGTTGACTGCGACGGCTGCTCGGGTCTGCTGCATTCGCTGAGCCGTGGGATGCGGCCGCTGACAACTTCAGCACAGTTCTCACCTCACCCGAACTCCTGCGTGCCGATCCGGAGGGCTGTTTCTTTCCTTTCTTTATCTTATCGGGGTCCCTGGAGGGATCTGAGAGCATCTCCTTAATGATGGTGAATGGCGCAGCAGTGGCAGTATGTGGGCTGCTGGTGTGTAGGCGATGTGAGATGGAGCGGCGGAGCTCCACAGCACCTCATTAGGCCCGGGACTCCCGAGCTGGAGCCACATTAAAGAGCAGCCGTGCCTTTCAACATGTGCTGGCTGGTCTCCCTTCCGCTTTCCCCTCCGCTGGAGCACCCCGTCTTATTTCAGATGCATCCATACATACACAGAACGTAACGGGGAGAGGCGGCGATGTGGACAGGGGAGATGGCACGACATAAAGGGGAGGTGAATTTATCTTGGCTGTTGTGATGTTTGCATTTGGAGTTACTCAGCACTGGGCATTACCTGCTGCCAGTGACGCTCACATTTTATTTCAAATTCTGCAAATAAAAAGTGACATTGGGAAAACAGCGATGGCAGAGATGGATCCTCCTCAGATCCCGACTTTCATCGCAGACGCTCCCTTGCGTGCGCCAGCCAGGCAGGGATCACAATAATCCAGTAAAGCCCTCCACCTCTTCACACACTTGACAGAAGTGGAGGCAGCTCCTCCTCCCTCTGTGAAGTTTGGCTTTGGAGGCTTCACAAGGTCAGCCCTGTTGTTACCGTTGTCATATTGATGAAACACTCGGCTCGCGATTGGTTCGCAGCCCGCCCATATTTCAGCTGACAGCCCAGCTCGCGTCTGAGAGCAGGGAGATTAAGTTGCTCCCTGTGTAAGTGCATGGAAAGACTGTTTGCCGAGGATTGCTATTCAAATTGCTGTGGGAATTTTTTTGCATGCATGTGTTTGCTATCTGTGTTTACGATTTAGACGCCGCTTTGCTGTAAACAAGCAACCATGAGAGGGCTGTTTGGACGATCCGATAGAACTGCACGTCTCTTTTAAGTGCTGGGATCAATATCCCATATAATCACAAACATGAGGGCATCAGAGAGGGATGCTCGTCTCGGGCTGCGAGGACATACAGTGTGTCATATTAATGCAGTTTAATTCAATTAGATCTTCGCTGGGCGTGCCATGGAAGCCCAGAGGGATATTTTGTTGATGGTATGCGGCGAGCAAAAAGGGAGCCGAGAGAGGATTGCCAGTTAGTATGATGATATGATGAGAACATTTGGTGCCATAACAAGCAACAAACCGAGAAGTTTTAATTAAGGGCAAGAAAAAGGAAGGAAAAAAGTCTTTTACAAACACAAAGTTGGCAACAACGAGGAGCCCAGAGGTTTCATAAATGTTTTTGGTTGAGGGTAATAATTGAAATCAGGCTCGCCGTCAGTCCGCGTCTTCCTCCGGCTGTCAAACAACCAACTAATTTTAAAGTTGAAACTCCGTGCGAGAGAAACAAAAAATAAAAAAAACTCTGATTGTCACCGCGGCGAACGATGTTATAAAAATAAAACACGCAAAAAAAACACGACACAAAGGAGAGCCCAAAGGTTCTTCCTCTCGAGTGAGCGCCTGTCACGAGTGACACGAGCAGTTATTTTTCTATTTTCGCTGCATTTCATTTAAATTTCCACTCTGTGTCTTAGAAATGAATATTTGATCTTTCCCCCCTGAACCTGTCACTGATGGGCCTTTGAAGCTGCGAGACACTGCATTGTGTTTGTGACACTGCGGGATATACAGGAGAAAAAGATCAAACTCCTCGGCACAGAGAGAACATGAAAAGGTAAACACTGTGTCCTGGCGCTTTACCTGTTTAGAGGCTCTCTTTGTTTCAGATGTTCTGACCACAAATGTTTGGGGGCAACAGTCTCGTACAGTGTTTGCTTTTCTGGAAACGACTGTCTGCTTTAATGTTCTTTTGTTTTGTCTTGCTGTTTGTTCCGTGAATGCTGCTGCAGTCGGCACAAAAACTTTTCCCTCTGCAACCTTGACTGTTTTCTTGTATTCTGTTCGCTTTCTCGAGGATGTTTTCGTGTTGTTAAGTGCACATGCATGCTTTTTTTTAATGCGTGTACATGCGTGCAGCGGCGGCGGCGGCAGCACTGGAGGTCTGTGCAGGAGCAGCCATGTGGAATTCCCCTTACCTGAGATCAAATGGAAAAAAGATATACGGCGGGTGCTCGCTGCTTTCCAATTAATACTTAACCTGCGTCTATGCTGAGATGAAAAGTGTCAACAACAGAGAGAGAGAGGCCCAGCCAGAGGTTGGAAGGAAAGTGTGAAGATGGAATGAGCTTCACAGGTATTTTGGAAATCTTGGATTTGCTGGCGTGTTGATCAGCGACGACCCAACACAACAAGCGTGGAGGAAATATACTCAAAGGTGTGTAACGAAAATGTTGATTCCATGCTCCTAATTATAGGCTTATGCGGAAATAGAGAAAAACATGATAAGCATGGTCTCATAAAAAAGTGGAAATTGAGCACCCTAGTTAGTCATAATTGGCTAATTTTGTTTGTAAGGTCATGATAGCACTTAAAGCCTCTCTGGATCCCTTCCCGCAGAAATGCAACATGCAACACAGGCAGCCCTTTTGTGTGCCAGCGAGCACTGATGTGCTTTCTGTTTCCATGCCAACTCACTTTCATCTTTCATCTTTCTTACCAGCTCATCCTACGCTTCAGATGAATTAGGTTTGTTACAAATTCTTTTGAAGTGCACACACGGCCCCCCTATACCACCCCACTTCAGCGAAACAAAACAAAAACACTGAGGAGCTACAAATGTAAGCCAGTAATCTTGCTCGTTTCGGCTCCTTGGCTAACCAATGGCACCGCGGACAGGATATTTCCACTTCATTTCAATTTGGAATACGTCCCCTGCTCCTTCTACCTCTTGGCTTCCATTTTCTGCTGTTGTGAGCTCCCTGCGCCACACAATTCATTTCCATTATGGAGACGCTCGCTGAGAGGGTTGCATTGTGGGTTAGTAATGATCTTCAATTACACTGATGCCAGTACCTAAGGGGTAAAAGGAAGGTGGGGGTCTCTTAAGGATCAAAGGTTTAGACCTGAAGAGGACTTCTGTGTCCTTGCAGATGCATTTTCTGAAAAAAGCTCCAGTGAATTCTGCCTCCGGACCAGAGAGCCAATTTCCAGGCCCTGGGCTGTGTCTGCCAGTAATAGAGGCGGTGGAAGATCTGGTATCGGCTGGAGCCTCGGCCTTTTGAGATGTCGGCGATAAACTCTTCAACTTCCTCCTGATCGTCCCTTAATTCTAACCTGATTAAATCAAAGCTGCTTTCGGGCATTTTAATGAATTTCATGTCATTGTTTCGGTTTCCAGCTCATCACAGACCACAGCTACACCGAGTCGTGCTCCATTTCACCGAACCTGCAGCTTCTGAATGAATCACACAGTCCTGATTATCTAGAAGCGCTGAAATTTGAGCTTCTAAGGAGGAACTGTGAAAATCTGGAGAAACATCTGTCATTTTATTGACTGGAAAAGCTGAATAAAAGTAGTAAATGTTTTATTGGAGACGTGGTTCTCCGTGTTTTAAAAATCAAATACTTGCTTTGAAATACGACAACATAAGAAAAAGACTTTATTTTTGCAAGTTTATCCGACCTTACGACCGTTTGTATAGAAGCCCTAAGCAGCCATGGTCCAACTTAACTTTTTTCGCTCCGTTTTCTCGAGAAAACGAGATCATTCCCCTTCGTTTTCTTGTTATAATGACATAATTTTGTAATTATAACGAGAAAACAAAATCTGTTTTCTCGTTATAACAACTTAATTTTCTGGTGAGGTACAAAGTAGAGTTCGTTAAAGTTGGAAAGATGTTCACAGATTCAGACTTCCAGCATCAATAACTCATTAGTGACACGTTGTCAAAACATAAACAATGCCTGCTGGTCATACTAAAACTCTTGGTTTTATATTAATTTTTTTAAATATAATTTTAAGGATTTGTTTATTAGTAATAGTATGCAATAACTTCACTCTTATACACTGTAGAAAAAATAAACTGTCTCACCCTCAAAAGGCTCCTGCTGATCATACTTTCACGTTTTTTTACATCCAAGTATTGTCTGTACAGGCTTTAACTTGGAAAATATCATAAGCAGTCTAACATTAGGGTTTAAATGAATCAATTAATGAATCGATTAGTCTTTTGAAATTTGCAGACGGTCCCTGGACACTCGTCGCCCAGCCGGCTGCTCATAGACACCAGTGTTATTAGTGCAGCTTGAAAGACAGCTACTGTTGATAAAGCTGGGCTTGTAGCACATTGTCTACCTGACAACGATGGAAAGAGGCATCGATTATGATTTGACAACGTGTCACTGATGAGTTATTGACGCTGGAAGTCCCAATCTGTGAACATCTTTCCAACTTTAACGAACTCTCAGTTGGTAGTGTGCAGCGGTGGCAGAGCTCCTTCTGGTCTGGAGGGTTGGTTTCACTTTGTACCTCACCGGAAATATTAAATCGTTATAACGAGAAAACAGAGCGAAAAAATTAAGTCGGACCATTTGGCCGTTTAGGGCTTCCATACGTTTGTAAGGCAACAATTGATATTTAAATAATACAGTCCTCATTTTCCCTGCAGTTAGCCCCAAATTACACTGTAATTTCCACAAAACTTCCATCCATCCATTATCTATACAGCGCTTAACCCTCTGTAGGGTCGCTGGGTGGCTAGAGAAGAAGTCTATCCCAGCCAACTTGGGCGAAGGCAGAGGACACCCTGGACAGGTCGCCAGTCTATCACAGGGCTACATATAGAGACAGACAACCAAACACACTCTCATTCACACCTATGAACAATGTAGAAAACCCACGCTGCACAGGGAGAACATCTTTCCACACAGAATGATCCCAGGCGTCCTAACCGGGCCATGAATTGAGGATCTTCTAGCTGCGAGGAGACGGTGCTAACAACCGAGCCACCGTGCAGCCCTCCAGGAAACCTCCCAAACAAAAAACTCTCAAGTTCTATATCCTTTTTTTTAGAAGTTGTTGGTATACTTTAGTGTTACCCATTTATAATTTGCTCATAGTGTTTTTGGAACACGCAGCTGTTTTCAATGAAAAGTCCAGCTGCACGTTACATGCCCGGCACCAAACGGCAGACCAAGGTGGATTTTAAATGCATTTGGCAAACGAAGAGCCAGATAGGTTCACCCAGGAGACGGCGGATCTGCAAGGATAATGAATATTAGACATCTGTCAGGTTTCCAGAAACACCGCAGACGTCTGACAAAACAACCCAATAACTCAATCAATGTCAGCGTCGTGCTTTCAGGTTGTTCCTCTGCCCTCCAGCAGCCGCGTAGATCAATGAAAATCACGCGCAATCGCACAAAAATCCCTTTTAAATCTCGAAAAGTGTGCGTTTAATCACTCGAGTCACTTTTTGATCATCTTAGATCGTATTCGGGGGTAATTAGAAGACTCCACACTCATTGTTTATGGTTCGTTGCAGATTTCCAACGCTATAAAAATCCATTTGAAGAGTTTGATATATGAAACTCCGGGGGTCGCGACTGATCAAAAACTGCATCTGAAGCGGAGAAAAGTCACGGAAAAAAACAATTAGATCAGCAATTAAAAGCCGCGCAGCCAAGAACCGTATTTTATGGTGGTTCAAACAGGAAAACCTTGTGCCAGAAACCCAAAGAGCCTCGCAGTCTGCCTTTCCCACAGCCACCACTCAGATTCCCGTCAAACATCCATGTCGGCTTCCGACTGCGGCGGCTGACATGAGAAAACCTTATTTGAAGGTCATTTCAGAGATGCTATAAATTGAATCCAAACTCATTCTGAACACAAAGCTACATGTTCTCTCTTCCTGCGACGTACAGCTTCTTCCTCTTCTTCTTGTGTCGTCCCCTCATTGAGTTTTTCACCTCGCCTTCTCCAAACTCAGCCTCAGTTGCAATATTTGTCCCCGGTGACATCAAACGTGCTTCAGCACCATCCAGGCGTTTGTTTGAAGTTCTTTTCGACTCAAGGAAGAAGATGGAGAAATAAATAACTCGCTATCAGGAGTTTCAGATCCAGCGCGCGTGGATGTAAAGGTTTCAGGTTTTATTTTCTCCGAGTGAAGCGGAGACGACGCCGAGGCTTTGAGCAGCCGGAGTTTTGGAGAGGAGCGAAAGAATAAAGCAGGTTTTCAGGTTATCGCTGAGGTTCATCTCTCAGCGAAAGAAAAAACAAAACAAAAAAAAAACACTCGAGGAAAAATCTCGCTGGAAGAAACTCGGAGAAGAAAGGCTTTGTGTTTGTCTGATTCCAACGAAGACTCGCGCAGGTCAACAAATATTGCTGCAGAACCAACTAGAAAAGCACTCAGAGAGCTCATACCTCCACCAAGGAGCTTCAGTCCACCCCCAACACAATCTCCCAATTCACATATTTTGTATGAAACGTTACAGATCCATCCATCCATCCATCCATTATCTGTACACCACTTAATCCTCTGTAGGGTCACAGGGGGGCTGGAGTCTATCCCAGTTGACTCAGGGCGAAGGCAGGAGACACCCTGGACAGGTCACCAGTCTATCACAGGGCTACATATAGAGACAAACAAGCACACTCTCATTCACACCTACGGACAATTTAGAATAATCAATTAACCTCAGCATGTTTTTGGACTTTGGGAGGAAGCTGGAGAACCTGGTGGGAACATGCAAACTCCACACAGAAAGATCCCAGGCGTCCTAACCGGGACGCGAACCAGGGAGGGATCTTCTAGCTGTGAGGCGACGCTGCTAACCACCGGGCCACTGTGCAGCCCAGCGCTACAGATACAAATGTAATTACATACAGTTCAAATGTCCTACCGACAATGCGGCCTTCACCCCATCCGACCTAATGAACAGGCGCGGCCTCTAGCGCGGCAGCTCTTAACAGCCTCCCAGCTTCGTAGACAACCGGAGATAAGAATGCCGGCCCAACCATGCGTATGTCGCTCAGGAAGGAAAGAGAACTCCGTCACTGTCGCTGTCTGTCGCCCCAAAATGTCATGTGGTCAGAGGGGGTTACCCCAAAAACAAGAGTGCCCTCTGGTGGCTTTTAGAGTAAACCGCATTTAATTGTTCACCCGGTTACACTTACATTAAAAATCCTGGATCCAGACGGTGATCCAGATCAGTCCCAGGATTTCATCATTTCTTCCTTGTCCCATTTCACACATTTCCTGAAAATTTCATCCAAATCCATCCATGAGTTTTTGAGTTATTTTGAACACAAACAAACAAACAAACGCCGGCCATCACATAACCTCGGAGGTAATTATAGTCCCCCCAGCAGGAGAAACTTCAGCTCGTTCATCAACCTGAAACACTGGCAAAAGCAGTTATTGCTGTGATTTATTCTTCCCCGTAATACTCAGCCTCTAATTATTTCCCTATTTGCTTTAAAGCTCGGCGACATATGGACACGAGGGTGAAGCGTCGGCACGAGAAAGCACGGAGGGAAACAACGAGGCCGCTGCCAGGGTGCATCCACACAAAGGAGACGCATGTAAAACCAGCAAGACGCACGTCAACCACGACCAGGATCGGCTCATTTAACGGCCGATTATGCCTGGTAGTTTGCGACGGAAATCGGAGACACTAAAATTCCTTGGTCAGCCTTTCAAAACGGGGGCGCTGTGGTAATTCGCTTGATTGGAATACAATTTTGAGGTTCAATTAATTCCAAGCTGATTTGGAATACACTTCAGGAAGACTGATTTATTTAGGTTAAGCTTCCATTTGGTGCCTCGCGGAAGAGCAAGGAGGCTTTAACAGAACGATATTTCATAGCGCAGAAGTGAAAAATATTCAAGCCCCTTGAAAAGGCGTTAAAGGAGCATGAAAGGAGCCAAGGGTGATACTATACCCCTACAACATTTGGTTAATTGGAGATTGGTCACGGGCTGTAATATTTGACTGTAATCTGAAAGGCCTATGAAAGCAGGAGTGTGCAGTGAGAGAGAGAGAGATCAGCCCAAGCTGTGAGGAGCAGCCAGTGATAAGATTAAACCCATTCACACCCTATAATGAAAAATGAGCGGCCCCGGCTCCCCTTTTTATCAGCATCGTTTCTTGCGTCGTCTCTCCTCTGGGTTGTTTTCATGTAAATAGCTAAGTGAGACACGACGACACGAGCGGCACAATGCTCGTCCGCTCGCATAACACGCGACGACGCGCGCCCGGTGTGGTTCTGAATACCGGGAGGGACCCGAGGTGGAGGAGCGGCGGCGTAAATATCAGCCCTGGCCTTATTTTCGCCCTGTTCCTCTGCGTAACCAAACTGACTCATTATGAACTTCAAAGACACAGATAGGAGTTTTAATTAAGAGAAATGCTGGGGAGCAGTGGAGATAAGTAACATCCCCCCCTCCCCCATTTCCCCCTGCTCTCCCCTCTCCTCCCTCCCTCCACCTCCCCCACATCCCCACCCCTCGGTGCTCAGACAACATCATTAGGACAGTGCAGAGGCTGCCGGTGCGCAGCAGCCAGCCGTCACCCCGCCGCATGAAACCAAAAGCGCCGTGCGGCTTTCTGCGTGGTAATCCTCACATCACAGGCCCTTTGTGCTGATGCGGAGTGACACTGTGCATGTTTCGGTATACGCATGCAAACATAAACACGGGATTATCTGGCAGCAGCAGCAGAAACAGAGGCGGCACCGCCACTTCCACCGGTGCCGCCAGTCAGCTGCATGTGGAGCTGAACCAAGAGGCTCGGACGTGCTTCAGAGCATCACGGTCCGTTTACGTTGCGGCCATTCGTTTTCTTATTTTGAGATTTCAAAATAAAAACGAAAAATAAACCGTTTCCCTTTTTTTTCAGTGATAATACAAAATGAAAAACAGAAAACAGGCCCTAATTCATTATCCATTATCTGTTATCCAATTTAATTAGATGTGTTTGTAAATGGAAATTAAAATGAAAATACACCCGTGGAAAACTTATTTCTCTACTTCCTGTAGGTTTTGGCTCCGTGACCCGTCTGACTTCTGATGAGGAAGGATCTGGTATCTAAAGCTCCAGTGTTAGCTCACTGTTAGCAGACCTTGCTGTGTGCCGTGGCCTGATGAAGACCCACTGTGGGGTCCAAACGTTGCTTGGCTCACATTGTTCACTATTTCACAGTGGACTTTTCACCAGCGTGGGGTTTATTTGTCCCTTTGGAGGGACCTTGTGGTGCCGCTAGCTCTGCCGCTAGCGCTAAATCGCTAGCGTTCGGCTGCTTTTCTGGACGTTTTTAGGGAGGTTTTCTGTTACTTTAGCTTTGCAAGAAAGCAAAGTAGCGATTTAGCGCTAGCGGTGGAGCTAACGCTAAATCGCTAGCTCCTCATCAGAAGTCAGACGGAGCCAAAACCAACAGGAAATAGAGAAATAATTTTTCAACGAGTGTATTTTAATTTTAATTTCCATTTACCAACACATCTAATTAAGTCGGATAATGGATAATGGATTCGGGCCCGTTTTCCGTTTTTCATTTTGTATTATCATCGAAAAAAAGGGAAATGGTTTATTTTTCGTTTTTATTTTGAAAACTCAAAACAAGAAAACGAATGGCCGCGACGTACACGGACCGTACACCCTCTCCTTTTCCTTGTGTAACACCATGAAAGTCGGAGGCGCATGTCTTTTGGAGGAGTGATAAGATCAGATCACGTCTTCTGTTGCCTTTGAAAAGCCGATCATGAGGTTCTAGGAGGTGACCATGTGCTCGTCGAACTGAAACAAGCGGTCAGTTGTGTCCGTGCAGATGAGACGTCTGGTTCCTGCTTGATTTCACACTGATAATAAACTATGATGCGATCCTTCTACAAAGAAAGTCACTTTGAGACATCCCTCCAGGCGCGGGGAATTTGAGATGGACTTTTTAAAATGATTGTTCGACATGTAAGGACCAGACATGTAGTAAATTAAGAAAGAGATCGTCAGATTGATGGACAGCGATAACGATCATCAGCAGTCTGCATTCAGCACGTCAGCATTTCTTCTGGAGCTGAAGTTAACAGACCTTTACTAAGTGATTAAATGCAGTTTAATTTTGAAGCCAGCGATGCTTTTTCAAACACGTATTTCGATGACAGGAACATGCTCGGCTGTGTTTACCGTGTGTTTGTGTCTCTAAACTTTGTGCATCAGATTCTCATGTTGCTTCAAACCCTTAAGGGGCTCATGAACCCCTTTTAAAACCCATTTACATGATGTCAAAATGCTTTACAACCCACATTCTGGGATTTTACATGCAAAACTTTCACTCAGACAGGTCAGTTAAACAACAACAACAAAGACAAACAGCCCCACGAAGAGCAAGTCAGTGTTGAGGAGAACAAACATGCCATGACATTACTTAAAGTGCCTTATTACACTTAATTAGCAGACGATCAAAACTAATCTGACATCACACCGTCGACGCTGCCAAGCCAGGTGAGCTGAACTGCTGCTCATGTCTCTCCCGGTGTTCAGGTGTCTCCCCTCCTGCCTGAGTAGACTGGGTGAGCTCTCGGACCGCCCACACACCCCCAGGCCCGCTGTGTGGAGGAGATCAGTAGCAGCAGAGAGAAATCTGCCCCCCCCCCACCCGAGGGAAGGCCTGATGTCGGAGAGATTAATTGCAGACTACGGAGCTGCAGCATGCTGGGAGCACACATTGCTTGCAGGCTAAACTATATTCATCTGCGTACACACAAACACACACACACCAGCCCAGTCTCCCTTCTCCCCCTCGCAGGCAGGATCCATCAGCATGTTGAATCCCAGATGAACATCAACCCCCCCTCCACAGCTCCTCCCCACCCCCAGAGGTGCTGCTCCTTTGTCTCCAGGTAGCGCTGCCTGGCATTCGGCCCACCGCCTCCCGCTTTCATGTGGCCGAGGGAATTATCCTCCCTTTTGTGTGTGTTGGTGTGTACGGTTTGCACTGGAGTGTGACGCCTTCACAGGTACGAGCTTTCATATCTGCTTTCTGTTCTGGCGGCGGGCCAGCCAGCCACCTGTGAGGTTGTTTTCCCGGAGGCTCCTGAGCAAGGCAGCGCTGTGGCTGAGGCTGCAGACAGCCGACAATTACAAGAAGAGCAGTCAGAGGAGGGACGCAGCTCTCAGACTGCTGCACTCTAGTTAGCGGTGAAGGGTTAGGAAGTGGTTTGCCATGTGTGTGTACGCGAGTGCGAGTACGGTAAATCACTGCGGCTTTTTCCATGTACACAGCGTGCCCCTGAATCTAAAAGAGTTTCCCTGTGTGCCCATGCGTGGCTGTGTGTTTGCGTTTCCCCCATGTTTAGTTTTATTTGTACAAGGAGAAAAATTGAAGGTACAAACCCGCAGTGTGCCGCGCCGCTTATTTTGGGGAAACATAACAACTGGTATTTCCTACTCTTCAAAGACGGCCGTATAATACTCGGTTTTGCTGTCTTCTGACGGCGCTTTGCGGAGATCCCCACCGTGAATCCAGCTTAAATGCTTTTCCATCCCGCAAACTCCTCACTGAGCGCGGCGGCTGAGTGAACCTTGAAGACGGCTCTAGAGTCTCAGTTAGCTTTTCACGGCAGAGATCACCGGGATCTGGTAGCGCCATTAGACGTGCGTGCTAATGTTGTGTGTGGGGGGTTTCAGTGTGGTGCTGGGTGTGTCTCGCTGTGTGTGTGGTGTTTATATCTATCTATCTATCTATGCTAACTGTATGGTTAAAGGATAGGAACTGCCGGGCTGCCAGTTCAGTCCTTCCCGGCAGTGCGTGTGACTCACCACCACAACTGCTCTCGCCAAAGCTTTTACTGGAATCCAGCAAAGCTAATCCTCATCCTGACCAAGGCTATCAGCGGAATCAGCACCTGTAGGCCCTGAGAAGCGGTTCTGCGCCGTGTGTTTACCTGCAGATCAGATTTTCCCCGATGCACCGGTCCCACAGCGGTGCAGGCATGTTTACGCTGCGATAGAATGGGCCTGCAGGACGCTGAGCAGGTGGCCTCCGTCTCTGGAGACCGGGATGCATGAGGAGGATCCCAATCTGGAACTCCAGAATCCCCACACTGAAGGGAAACACTGAGAGAAAAAGCCTTTCTGAAGTGTTTGTGTGTCGACATGACTGCAATGGGGATTCAGAGCCTTCGAATCAGAGTATGTCGAACATCCGTGTACGTCGCGGCCATTCGTTTTCTTATTTTGAGATTTCAAAATAAAAACGAAAAATAAACCGTTTCCTGTTTTTTTCAGTGATAATACAAAATGAAAAACAGAAAACGGCCCTAATTCATTATCCATTATCCGTTATCCGATTTAATTAGATGTGTTTGTAAATGGAAATTTAAATTAAAACACACCCGTGGAAAACTTATTTCTCTACTTCCTGTTGGTTTTGGCTCCGTGACCCGTCTGACTTCTGATGAGGAAGGATCTGGTATCTAAAGCTCCAGTGTTAGCTCACTGTTAGCAGACCTTGCTGTGTGCCGTGGCCTGATGAAGACCCACTGTGGGGTCCAAACGTTGCTTGGCTCACATTGTTCACTATTTCACAGTGGACTTTTCACCAGCGTGGGGTTTATTTGTCCCTTTGGAGGGACCTTGTGGTGCCGCTAGCTCTGCCGCTAGCGCTAAATTGTGAGCGTTCGGCTGCTTTTCGGGACGTTTTTGAGGAGGTTTGGAGGTTTTCTGTTACTTTAGCTTTGCCAGAAAGCAAAGTAGCAATTTAGCGCTAGCGGCGGAGCTAGTGCTAAATCGCTAACTCCACCATTTAGCGGAGCGAGCTAAATCGCTAGCTCCTCTTCAGAAGTTAGACGGGTCACGGAGCCAAAACTAACAGGAAATAGAGAAATAAGTTTTCCACGGGTGCATTTTAATTTTAATTTCCATTTACAAACACATCTAATTAAATGGGGTAATGGATAATGAATTAGGGCCCGTTTTCCGTTTTTCATTTTGTATTATCGCTGAAAAAACGGGAAACGGTTTATTTTTCGTTTTTATTTTGAAATCTCAAAATAACAAAACAAATGGCCGCGACGTACACGGACCTTTGAATGCATTAGTTATATATTACGGCATTTAAATCACTTATTCGACAGAAATGCTGAATATTTGCTGGTTCTTTGCTCATATTTTACCCTTTGACTCCATTTTTGAAGGAAATATTTCACTCTTTGCTTCACGTCTTCATGTTTTTCCGACGAACCCAAGGTTAGGATGACGGGTTCTTTCTCTTAATAATTATTCTTTGCTTTAATATTTATTTTTTTCCTGATTTATCTCAAGTAAAAAGCGCATCACTATCTTCTATCCACCGCTGCAACAAGACATGACTTTCAGATTCTGGGTTTCAGCGACATATTAATCTGTAACGTCTTCCTCATCTGTCTCTTCATAACACAGTGGAATGTTAATACGAAGAATACAGCTCATGAATTCAAACCCCTGAGAAGAAAACAATGCAAAAAAATTGATCCAGTTCACGTTTTGGCAACCAAAAACACAGCGCCTACTCCACGGCAGGTTACGATAGTTTGATTTAAAGGTAGGGGAAAAAAGTCAATTTTTAAATTCTGTAATATCACATAGGATACGAAAAGCTGGATACTTCATCACTCTAGTGCCTAAAGTCAATATTTCTTCCAAAATAGAAATCCATTCTCCCACCTACCCCTCCACCCCCAGCTCCCTTTGATGTACGGGTGTCTGGGTCTTACATCAGACATCAGGGTCAAAGCCTGAAAAGGCAAGTCAATTTACAGACAGACATCAGAGGGAGAGGCTTCTTCTGCACAGGTAGGGCCAAGAGAGCCAGAGCAGCAGCTCCGCAACCTCCTCATCTGTCAGATTTGAATGGAACAGACAGCTCGGACAGCTCGGCTAAAACAGGTTCATTGTCGGGTTCGTTACACACATCGATTTATGAGCCGGAGTGCAAACAGTTCAGCGCGGAGTCCCGAAGCGCAGGTTGACTAAGGCGGCGTGTCCTCCGACAGCCATAAAGGTTTGTATGTCGGCACATCAAAGCCCCCGGAGAGCACGGTCCAACAGCCAGTAAACTGCTTCATGGTATTAGCAATTTGCCCATGTGCCTTTATCTTCATGGCTCTTAAATATCACTGAGCTCATTCAGGGAGACATGAGAGGGACGACAGGAGGTGCTGCTGTGAGAGCGGCTGGTTTCTGACTGGGTGCAGCGTAAGGTGCATTACACAAATAAAGCCCATCTTGTTTACGCGCCTGCGGGGGGATTGGAATTTGAGTTTGACCAAAGTTAAGATTTAACTTTTCTGTTTTGATCTGCATGAGGAGCATTCAAACCACTGTTAGCGGAATAAAGAGGGGAAAAAAACATGTTTCACTTTGAACTGCATTGAAGTCAAATGTAATATGTGTTTTTGTATGAGGGCTTGTCAGACATCAAATAAATGCAGGAGCTGGTAATAATACTTTTTTTTTCCAAATCAGCTTCAGTAGGATGTTTTAATCTGAACCCCACAGGAACGACGGAGGCTGCTTCAGAGAATTAATTGCTTTGGCTGTTAAAGAATATTTAATTTCTTGACCAGCGCTCGCTCAAAACATGAAATGTGCATGCACAGAAATCTCCGAAATGTTTGGCAAGATCTAATTTTCGGCGCACGAGGAGAGTCAATTACGAAGAAACACATCTCGTTTCTTCTTCCTGCATTCGTTCATGTGTTCATGGATCAAAATAACACTGCAGACGTACATGTCTCTTGCTTAGAAAAGGCTCTGTGGTAGAATTCTAATGCTTCGGAGTCATTTTTCCACGCCATACTCGGGGGGTCGACGACATTCTTCTGCAGCTGATGTAAAGCAAATATGTATTATTACTGGCCCACAGCCTCACATGAGTCTATTGATTACAGCTAACCTCAAAAAGCGTCTGTTTCATTTCACAATCTGACCCATGTGTGATGTAGATGCATCTATACGAAGGAAGAGAGCAACGCATCCACTTCCAAAAGGCAGGGCCTCAAAGCCATAAACTCTCCCTGCAATATAATGATCTGGCAGACTCACATCAAATACAAACACGGATGAAAGACAGAAGCAAAGCACCTCCAACACAGCTCCTGTATGTGCCATTACATGCAGCAGAGTTCATTAAGCTGAGTATGTGAGGAGAGATAAAGGCCTCAGTATTGGGGGATTTCCCCCTGCTAGCATACTGTCTGAACATGACTGCCAGTGTCTTTGAATGCTGCACAAATGCATGGCTGAGGGCGTATTCTCATCAGGCCTCAGATCCCAGATCCTGTCGTCTTTCCACACACAGATGGAAGTTCCTTCACTTCTCTGTCTCTCTTTTTTCTTTTTTTACTAGCATGCTAGTTAAACGCTACATACAGCGATTGAAATATGCCTTTGATAGGGATGAAAAATTGATTTATGACCGTACTTTTATCATCGCTCCCTCATAGCCCACTGCCCCAAGCACTTTATCCTGTGGAGAGGTTTTTGGGGAGGAAACCACCTGCTTTGATTTATAACCCCCATGGATTGAAAGTTGTAGTGTGGACTGAAGTGTATGAAATCCCTGACATCTCTTCTAGGTTCAGTCACACTGCTGGGCTCTGGGTAGTCCAGACCTGATGGTCCAAATTATAAGTTAGGCTTGAATCAGGACTTATGAAAAAATAATCTACAACAGAGACAACTGGTAAGAATTAAAGGGAGTGTGTGTTTTCCACAGCAAGGTGGGAAATGGTACAACATGGTGAACATTAGGACTGATTAAAGACACTCAGCTAGATTACACAAAGTCTGCCATCAGATAGACCAAATCATTACGACTACTGATGTTGTCTTTATCACTGTCTTCATGTTTACACTAATTATGAAGGTTATGTTGTTATTGTTCATTTCTCCCACCATTTCTTCCTAATATAAAACTTAAATAGGCTGCATAATGTAAATAAAAAGGCTTCATGGTTTGCTTTGTCTCTGTTAAGTCAACAGTTTGCAGCACCAAGCTACAGATGGGACTTCCTCCAGTGAAGCTCTGGCAATAACCCGACTGGGGCTTCCGATACTCTGGGATCTGCATTGGAAATGCAGTTTGTCTCCTAGGGCTACAGGCCCTCCTCCATTGTTTCACGGCTATCTTGACACCCACTCACCAGAATGGAGGCATGCCGCAATGAACCCTGGGATCTGTGATCCTGCCACCGATAGGCACAGCAGTGCCACAGATTCCATTAAGCTCCAAATTAAAGCAGGCACATCAAAGGGCCTGTGAGGAGGCAGCATGGAGATGTGACAGGGAGAGGGGGAACAAAAATGAGTGAGGGGAGAAAAAAGAAA
This sequence comes from Dascyllus trimaculatus, assembly GCA_024666655.1. NCBI lineage: Eukaryota > Metazoa > Chordata > Actinopteri > Pomacentridae > Dascyllus > Dascyllus trimaculatus. Next base: position 38,020,777 of record CM045447.1, on the reverse strand, counting down.
AAAAAAGAAGCCTCATTTACGCAATCCCCGAACGTGACAGAGCCTAATCCAAATCAATATCTGTGAGTGGTGGAGTGTTGTTACAATGCTAGTGCGGAACATATTAGCGGAAGATGAAAGCGTCGAAGTGGTTAGCTAGATGAAATTATGTCTTTTATATCATGAGAAATAATTGGAAAAATCTGGGAGAGCTGGCATACACTTTTGCTAACATGCAAATGTTCTCATATGGGAACTGGAGGCAGAAGCTTTCTTTGGCCCAGGAGACATTTTACACTCCGACACCTGACTGACAGCCATATGAAGACTTTCCCACTGTAGCCGTCAACATATACAAACACTGTGTAATAACATCAGTGACATCACACACCCACACAGTTGTTGACAGCTGGCGGAAACATTCATGCAGTGTTACTGGCATTGTCTGGGGCCTATAATGTGCACCCAACAGCATTTACTGTACATGTTTAGCATCTCAGAAGCATTCTCTCTTTTTTCAGTCCATATTTTGAGAAGCTTTATCTGTGTCCTCGATGCAGAGGGCAGCATAAGGGGAGCCCACTGGGATCATATTGTCTCGTAGATAATCTCTATTTATTTTTCTGTCCAGGGTGGAAAATTTGCAACAAATCCCTCGGGTTCCTGTGAGTGTTTTATCGCTTAGAGATTCTCCACAAGATGCTGCTTGTGATTGGGGAATGGGAAGGACTCTACGTGATACCATCCGCATAACTCCCAAGGCATGTCCAAGACCCCGCACTGCTCAAACAACACCCAGGGAGCCTCGGAGCTCAGCCGGAGCATCTCCCGGTATGGTTTCGAGAAGCAGAGGAAAGGTGAGGAGGGGTATTGGACGGCAGCGGTGGGGGTTTGTGTTTGTGGCCCTTCAGCAGTCTGCCTGATTACATCGCCACACAAGCGTGCCTTCAAAGCCTTCCCCTCCCCACCGCCCAGTTTGACCAGATAAGGGCCCCCTCACGCTGTGGTTCAGCTAGGGGACAGGAAGACACACGAAGGGGTCAACGGTAGTGCCATCTGGTCCTCATGTACAACAAATACTACACATCAACAAACTGCCTTACTGTCCCAACACGTTCCCTGTACTGCTTATGGACGGGCTCAGCAGGCTTTATATTGTGGCCTATACAGTGTAACACAACCAGGATGTTTACTCGGCTGCTCATAAAAGTTTCATAAGGACACTGTTGATTGAGTCAATAAGTTTTTTTTAACTTTAGACGAGTAATAGAGGACGGCTCTTGGGTCCGTGTACGTCGCGGCCATTCGTTTTCTTATTTTGAGATTTCAAAATAAAAACGAAAAATAAACCGTTTCTCTTTTTTTCAGTGATAATACAAAATGAAAAACGGAAAACGGACCCTAATTCATTATCCGTTATCTGATTTAATTAGATGTGTTTGTAAATGGAAATTAAAATTAAAATACACCCGTGGAAAACTTATTTCTCTACTTCCTGTTGGTTTTGGCTCCGTGACCCGTCTGACTCTGAAGAGGAGCTAGCAATTTAGCGTTAGCTCCGCTAAATGACGGAGTTAGCAATTTATCCCTAGCTCCGCCGCTAGCGCTAAATCGCTACTTTGCTTTCTGGCAAAGCTAAAGTAAGAGAAAACCTCCAAACCTCCCCAAAAATGTCCCGAAAAGCAGCCGAACGCTAGCGATTTAGCGCTAGCGGCAGAGCTAGCGGCACCACAAGGTCCCTCCAAAGGGACAAATAAACCCCACGCTGGTGAAAAGCCCACTGTGAAATAGTGAACAATGTGAGCCAAGCAACGTTTGGACCCCACAGTGGGTCTTCATCAGGCCACGGCACACAGCAAGGTCTGCTAACAGTGAGCTAACACTGGAGCTTTAGATACCAGATCCTTCCTCATCAGAAGTCAGACGGGTCACGGAGCCAAAACCAACAGGAAGTACAGAAATAAGTTTTCCACGGGTGTATTTTGATTTTAATTTCCATTTACAAACACATCTAATTAAATCAGATAACAGATAATGGATAATGAATTAGGGCCCGTTTTCCATTTTTCCATTTTGTGTTATCACTGAATAAAAGGGAAACTGTTTATTTTTTGTTTTTATTTTGAAATCTCAAAATAAGAAAACGAATGGCCGCGACGTACACGGACCCTCTTGTGCAGCAGAGTGGCGCGTACATCGTTAACAAGCTGCATTAGGCTGATATGGGTCAGCTCCCCGTGACATCACATTCCTTCGCAGCGATAGTGATTGACATCGGGCGCAACACACACAAGACGCTTCGTTGTCAGAGCGAAGGGCGCACTGGAATGCAACTTAATCTGCAGCTAGCAATTCTAAAAACGCAGGGCGGTGTATCATTTGCCTCGTGGCATGTTTTTTGGATAAGCATGCCAACCGCGACCCCACACCGCCGTCCACGCCGCCATCGCTCCCGACTGGTTTCGCAGCCTTTGAGTCGACACATCAAGCAGCATCATCAGCTGTCACAGGGGCTGTATCGTGTTGCACGCAGGCAGCCGGGCCAGTGCCTCCAGGTTTATTGCTCACTGAGGTGGCTTTTACAACAGCTTTTCATCTTTTTCTTTCCTTTATACCTCCTTCATATGTCTGTCTATCGGCCTTTCCTTTCTAGTCTCTCTTACATTCCTTGTGTCACGAACAGGACGCTCGCTCCCGGTGCTAACACATTATCAAGCCAATCGGGAGATAATGACTATCATCTGGATCTATGCTTAATTAAGTAGTTTCCAGTACGTTCTAACAACACCCTCCTATTTCCCCCTTTCCTCAGTCTGCCACCGCAAAACTATTCTCTCATGACTTCACCTGAAAAGGTGTTTTCCACTGTTCGGTAGGTAAGACCTGAGGGAGTCTGCCTCTCAGCAGCCAGGGCCCCCCACAATCAGAGATCGCTCTAAAAACTTCAATTACATCTGCGGTTCCAGCCATTTGATGAATGAATGGTTTGCTTGCCAAGGCAACAAAGGAGGTAGCTGGATACAGTCACCACGCCGGGTAATAAAAACCGAGGAATATCAAAGTGTTTAGTCAGTTTAAAGACAAGCATGAACTCCAGCGTACGGTATGAGCTGTTCCCCAAGCATGAGTCTCTGCAGTGAGTAGAAACTGCCATGTGGGGACTTGAAACGGAGCCAATGAAAACAGAACCAGCTTTGCATAAAGGAGAAAAGTTACACAATAGAGCCTGTAATACCTGGTCAAACAAACCTGTGACTGATGCTTTTCAGACAATGGAATAGTTGAAGAGCGAATGGGATCATGGGACTGTGACTACAGTCATGTCTCTGGGAGAGGCCAGGATACAGCGAGTGCTTCACCCAGTGGTAATTATGTTTTGTTTGGAAAACCCTGATTTATATTACAACTAATGGGAAACAAATTGCCTGAGCATGTAGTCTCCTCAAACTCAGGGATTCCCTAATCCAAATCCACAACCAACAAGAAGAGACAGACAGCTTTAGACCTCATAACTTCTCGTGTTTGGTTTGGCAGGGAGGGATAATGACAAGGAAGATACTGGGCCTGTCTCCTGGTATGGGCATGGGAACCCCCAAAAATGAACAAGACACATCATAACCCAAGACGCCACAAGGAGATGAGATGAAGAAACCCTACACAGGGCCAAACATATGGTTGCAAGGGAGGCCGAGAGAACTGGAGAAAGGAAATCTTTGAGAAAAGGCTGATAGACCACATACAGACGCAGCAGAACAATGAGGCTCTTTCATTTGTGCTCGATGATGAAGGGAAGATGAGAGGGAGGAAGATAGATGAGGGTGAAGTGTCAGCGCAGCTTCCACAGGCAGCGTGAGTGAAATCGACTGAATCAAAGTCAGGCGTAAACTTTTACAGGCAATGTTTCTACAATCTTGCAAATCTTTGGATGTGGTCGACATATGGCGGATGTAGACGTGGGGTCGATGACGACATTACAAGTCTGCGTGTGCGACACATGCACGAGTGTGTGCACGCGCGTAGAGAAAGGGTGGGGCATTGAACAGAGGTCCCTCTAGCCCAGACTTGAAAAGGCATTCTTTCATCATTGCTAATCTCCCAAACATAAACATGAGAGCATCCACACAGTCTCTCTCTCTCTCAGGGCCAAAGGGGTGACCCTCCCATGACTGGAGACGAGGGACTGCACGAGCTCAGGGTCATGCGTGCTTCTGGCCGTCGGCCTATTTGGGAGAACAGCACTGACTCTATCAATCAGCATATCGGTTTTATAGCTTGCAAACAGATTTTGAGAGCATTCGAGGGCCGTATGAGAGAGAGAGTGTGGTTCTGTGCTGCTGGGTAGATCCGACTCCACGCCAGGGCGCGACTTGGCATGTGAGACGGCTTCAATTAGCTGTTTTTTTTCCTCCACAAAACCCCGTGAAACACAATTGCGTGTGATTTCAACATGGAAAAATGATGTCAAAAGCATGTAATTCTCAGATATGCGGACAAAGAGAGATCTGGTATCTGCGCCTGGCAATCGAGAAGCTGCGTTCCGAGAAACAAATCGGTCACTGAGCCCAAACGAGCGTCATCGGGGGATGGCTGTCGGGCTTGTGGCGAACTGGGAAGGTTGGGATGTGAACCAGCACAAGGTGGCACAGGGTGTGCTGCTCCCCGTAATAGGGACACTTATTTCTCAGGCCTGCACAGCTGGCATGAAATAAGCTCAGCTCACATGACTCACGCCTCTGTACACACACACACGCATGCATCCGAGCCTGTACGCCGCACCATTCCCTGTGTACATGCCAAAGCTGTTTTTGCAGAGCATTTAAGAGATAAGGCCAGTGAGTTAATGCAGACGTACTGCCATAATCCAGTTTTCCCCCCTCTTCTGACTCTCATCCCCCCTCTCTGCTCTCCTCTAACAGCTTCTTTGCGCTTCAGCTGCATATCTGTGACAGATTAGGGCAGATCACCAAGGATTACCTCCACCAGACACAGCCTCTACACGCTGACCACAGACACCCCCACAACCCTCCCACAGCGGGCGGGTGAGAGGCAGGGAGCTTTAATATTCACTCGCTTAATTTATTGATCAGGCGCTCGGAGGTCTCGGCGTGCGCAGGAGTGAAGAGGATCTCCGAGGATGATCGTGTTTGTTTTTGTTGCGAGTCTAAACACCACCTCGTATTCAGTGAGGAGTTAATGCATTGCTGGGAGGGTGCGCGATGCCCGGGTACCTGTCGTTCCTCTGGGATGCTGCTGCAGAGTGAATATATAGGTCAGACCTCGCTTTTGTTATTTGCCTTTGATTGCCGGATGAAAAGGTGTCTACAGTCCCTGCTACTTGCTAATGATCACCCTTTACCCAAAAACACAAGGAGCGCTTAGTTCTTAAAGCCAAATATCTGACAGAGGAATCATTACTTTATTTTCTTTGTTCCAGACTCAACAACTTCATTTTTTTTTTTTTTTTGTGCGGCGTACATCCCAGCAGCATCCAGTGGTGCGTTCGGGTACTGCACGCTGGGATTGGAGAGGACAGAGCATGCAGTGACGGGGAGGTTTATCTCGTGAACTTGATGCGATGAAGATAAAACAAAACTGATGCCCTAACACTTTAATATGTGTTGCTTTCGGGCGTTCTGAAGGGAAACTTTTAAAATATGAAACGCATTCGGAATGAGGGAAACTTTCCGCCCAACTTTCCAGAGCTGTTCGCTGCTCCAGTCCAGAGAGAATATTTTACCCGAGCCTGAATAAATTAGCATCACCCTTTATCCTCCTTCGTCTAATCACGGCACTTCATGGACATCTTGTTTATGATCAATAATACATGGACTTAATTGAACGCAGCTCTGTTTTTACATTTTTATAACAGGGTTTAAGTTCTTTCTAACCTCAGAATACCTTTTTATGTGTCACTGAATTGAACCAAGCACATCAAAGGGAATATTTCAGTTGTAACGTTACGGAGGGGTGAATTATTTCATGGGCGAAGTCAGATTTGGATTACGAGCACCGCTAATCATCAAAGATCGATGTCGAACAACTAGTTTTTTAAAAAAATGCTTAAAATGCAAATGAGTAAATACAAATAATGTTGCCTTTTTCTGACTCTTTAATCTGCATTTGCATGCTCGGAAACACAAAGCTGAGTGTGTGTGTGTGTGAGCAGGTGTGTGTGAGATGGGCTGATAGGGGAGGGGGACCACAGGGGGGGACCGAGACTCCACCTGGACCCAGAACAAGCGGGAGGCCGACGGGGGACGAGGACGCTACACAACACTCACTACAAAGGGCTGGCGGGGCGAGGTGCACGAACGCCATAACACAGCCAAAGTCCCATTGTTCTACCCCTGTTTCATCTCTCCTCCTTCTCTCCAAATATTTGGAGGAACGCTCTGAATAACACACCGGCGCTGAGAATATTGCACTCTGTATATTGTTGAAAGGAACTTAGGCAGTCGGAGTTTTTCGCTCTTCAAAGACGGTCGCTTTGTTTTGTTTGGGTTTTGTTTGCTCCTGTATTTGAATTGTGTGCCGTGATTTCGTGGATATCTCATTGTTCCAGGATTTGAGATTGTTGGACGGAGGAGAAGCGCCCACCGGCTCATTTATTTTCATTGCATCATGTGACTCATTGTAATTGCGACACACTTGGGGGGGAGAAGGGAAAAAAAGCGAGGCCCGAAATGATGCGAAAAATAACAACCGGCTCCTGTTTCCCACTGCCGCTGCTGGGGAGCTGTTTGTGAGAAGTTTTATTCTCCTTCATCATTAGAGTTTCGACGAGACCGTTCCTATATAGACTTCCAGGGTGCTCATTTCCATACCGAAGCCAATGGGAAGTCAGTGATTAAAAATACAAGACCGCAGCTTTGCATCGGAGTTCAAAAACACAGAGCTGAAAGTGTGGAGCTGAACTATTAATCATGTGATCAATGGGGGATGAGCATGGATCTTGACGACGCAGGGTTACAGCGTCGTCTTATAGGGCTGTTTGATGGCCCTTTCTCAGGGACCCCGGCATTGATTGGGCCCTGAGGGTACCCTGCGGCGCTGCCCTGTCGCTAGGGCCTGACTGACAGCTCTAATGAAGCCTGCCATCGTCGGGCAAGGGACCACTCAAGAGCAGGCACCAAACTTCAATCGGCCTGTGTGACGTCCAAAGAGTTTTGATTTCTCAGCAGTGGGGAGGGGGTAAAAAGAAGACCCCTGTGGGAGACAGGCAGCCCCGGCCTGCCTTTGAATATTTCTCCGTTTACCGCATGTCAGTTCTTGGTGTTGGAGACGAACAGAAGAGACGCAGGGGGGCGGCTGTGGTAAATTTTTCATAAGCGAAAAGAGAGAAGGGGCCCACAGTCCCATGAGATTAGGTCTGGATGCTGTCATGTGAATGCAGTGTGGATGTCACCGTGCCGCTTCATAATCACAGTTGTTTTCCGAGCAAAGTTTTGCTGATGCGGTGGTGTGTTGTTCTCAGTGAGACACAAACATGTCAGGTAACTTTTCTTCACAGTTTACTGAGGACGGACAGAGAAGTTTCTACTCTCTTTCTCTCTCTCTCTCATGCAAACACATCCCTTCTCTGTGCGATGGAGGGATGTTGAAGAGCAGCAGAACCTCAGAAGGCTCATCCCCACTTTGTTCTATTATTCACCATCTCTGGCTTCAGAACTCTCTAGGATCTCCGTGGGGTTACACTCTCTATCCTGATGGAAAGACTCCTGTGCCGCTGAGAGCCTGTTTACTCTCCGGCCTCCTCGGCCCCGCCGTTCCGCTGGAGCATACAACCGGTCCCTCCGCTGCCATGCCGGCATCAGAGCCATCAAAAATAAATCAAAAACGGAGCGGTGCGAGCCATTTGTTAATCTCGCGTTCGCCGGCGCTTTTCGAAAACTGCTCGCCGAATCAAAAGGCGTCACTTTCCAGACTGGCAGCTCACTTACACTTCCCAGCGACGATGACATCCCGGCAGACGTCACCAAAACAATCCACGCCGCCGTGCGCTGTCCTCCCTTTGTTCTCCTCAGTCAGCGGGAATCTTTACATCTTCGCCCACTATGATACCATATGATCCCCTCTCCGAATGCTCATTTGTACCAGCATAAATAGTTATTTGAAAGATAAAAGCAAACATGTTTGTTTTTTGTTTGTGTTTTTTCCTCTTTCCAGCTCCCCAAAGGCATTTATGAGCACTTTGGTAATAAGGACCAGAGAAGGATTTAGCTGGTGAAGAGGAGCAGAGGATGCTTTGATGTACTCTTAGATTAAGTGAAGTCTACAGCGATGTCTACAAAAATACATGCAGTGTGTACACTGAGCTCTGCGAGACAGATTCCTCTCTGCTGGCCCTTCCTCTCTGGTCCCAAACCACCGCAGCATGAAAGACGGTCTGTATGCTCCGTGGTAGCAGGAGACTTGTATGGACCTTGTCGACAGCTTCAGATGAACCATTCCCCAAAGTAACACAAACTGGGGAGGGTTTTTTTTTCTTTGCTAACTTGTTTTTTCCCCCCAATCCAGAAATTTCCCCCAACAAGAAAAAAACTAAACTTTTAAAAGCCTGGGTTCAGAGTTGCTTTGATTTTTTTTGATATATTGCTCAGCTTAAAAGAGATTCAGCAACTAGGCGATGCTCAGAAGACGAGCGCCGCCCGGGCGACTCGACGCAGCGCCGGCGTCTGACTCAGGGAAGGGAGAGGGGAGGATTCTGTAACCTGTCATGAAAAAGTCTTTAATTTTAGATATTATCTTAAAGTTTAAACAGAGTGATGAGCTAGCCAGCCAGAGGCAACAAACTGTCTGAATCCTTTCATTTTCATGTGTTTTAATCGCTTGCAAACTAGTTAGCGAGCAGAAAGAATCGGCCAGCGGGTTTTGGCGGGGATCCGTGATTCCCAGTAATAATATACAGTAAGCCGGTCGACAAAATCAGCAAGCAGACATTCTTCTAAAGAAAACATTCCCTGGCTCAGTGTGACTGCTGTGATTCCCTCCACTGTATGCTGTGCAATTTGTATTTGCTAAGGGTGTTAATGAAAGGTTGCATGAATAATTTAACATAAACAAAGCATGCGATTCCAAATTAGCTGCAGCTCTGCAAACACATGAAGCCGCTCCACGGTAGGTGATCTGGTGATCCGATGCTGCCCTCTGCTGGCCGGATCTGCTGCACAGGCTTGTATTATCTACCTGTGAACTTTAAATTCACTGCAATGTCTGTGATTTGACTTTACTCCACCTAGAAATGTTTTTATGAAAGATTTTACAACAGCAGAGGAATTTTAGATGTAGAAAAAATCAACCATCTTCTTCACGTTTCAGTCTCACCTGCTTTTAAGTTTAATATTAGAGTTATAAAAAAACTGAGGATGACATAGAAGGCAATTTTCAGATCGTGTCACATCACATAAACGCATAATTTTTCATCCAAATCCATCAAAAGAAGTCCTGTTCTCACCTTCAACAGTTCATAAACCACTGTCACTAAAACAATAATGTCAACAAAGGTCTAAAAATAATGACGAATGTTCACCATGGTCATTAGATGTTTTGTTTTTTTGGCCACAAGCCCAGAATCTCAGATTTATTCATCCATCCATCTGTTACCTACACCTGCTTTATTCTATAGAGCAGGGGGAGCCAATCCTGGTCCTCGAGGGCCCCTGTCCAGCATGTTGTAGATGTTCCCCTCTTCCAACACACCTGATTCAAATGATCACCTCATCTTGAACATAGACATATATACGTAGACGCCGCATTGACTGTGGAGGGACGTGCCTAAAGCTCCGCCATCTTGGTACAGGGCTAGCAGAGGGGGGAGTGAATGTAAGTCTATGGAGGTAAGAGGTACTCCACAATCTTAAAGAAGAATTATTCACTGAATTTTCGACCGATTTCCAAACGGTTTGGTTTGTTAAAAACGTCACACATTTAGCTTTGACACAGGATGCTTGGATGCTTTTGTTCTATTTATGTCTGCCTGTCCGTCCTCCATGTCTGACGTTTGTAACAAACAATATATGTTGACAACTGATGGATTTATGATCACTTTTATAGTGCAGACATGTCATTCCTCTATAGACGTAATGCACTGTAGGGGCGAGTGGCACTGTACCAAGATGGCCGCTGCGTAGGCACGTCGGCTCCAATCGGCAGCAGCAGTCAACGCGGCGTCTACGTATATATGTCTATGCTGATGACGATCCTGATCATTTAATCAGGTGTGTTGGAAGAGGGAAACATCTAAAACATGCTGGATAGGGGCCCTCGAGGACCGGAGCTGGCTACCCCTGCTATAGAGGGTTCCTGGTAGGGGTGTAACGCTATACAAAAATCATGTTTCGGTGTGCACCTCGGTATGGAAGCCACGGTTTGGTTCGGGACAGAACCCTCTGGAGTCAAAGGATGCGTCGGGGCGTCAACATGACATGACCAATTTAAAGTGACGTAGCAGCAAGACGTTGAGTCCATTTCAACTTGTGTCAAAAGTGTGGATTTCTAACTATCTAACAGTCTTTGAATTGTGTTGATCGGCCAAGTAAAACCAGAGTTATGATAAATAATAAACGCCGTACTTTCTCCACGTTTGGAGCTCCTTACGGCTTTGGTCTGGTCCACTTGTTTTACTCCTTTTTCATACTTTACCAGGAAACCGAAGTGATCCCAGAGGGGTGGTTTCAGAACGTCCTCCAGCTCCGGCTTCTTGCTGCTAGCGTGTACCCCTAGTTCCTGGGGGGCTGGAGCCTGATCCCAACTGACAGCGGGCACCGGTTCATCACATGGCAAAGAGACAGACAGCTGAGCACTCACACCGACCAGCAGCTTAAACTGACTAGTTAACCTACTGAGCATGCGTTCGGACTGCGGGAGGAAGCCGGAGCCATCCATGCAGGAAGAGCCCAGGCTAGGAATTGAACCCAGGACCTTCAACCACACTGTACCACTGCTGATTTTTCGAATTTACACACTGCAAAAACTCCACATCTTACCAAGTTTATTCGTCTTATTTTTAGTCAAATTGTCTCAACCCACTTGATTTAAGATAAATTCACTTTCCAGGTAACATTTCAGCAGATGGAGGGACGTGTTTTAAGACAACGCATCTTAAATATCTTGTTAAGTCAAACAATCTTGAAATGATCTTGTTTTAGTTGTATTTTACCAGAAACAAGGTTCATTTCATTTCATACATGTTTCAAGCTGAGCTGTTGTTTGTATGAGATAAATAATCTGGATTTAAGAAATAAAGTAAATGCATTTTATTGGAAAATCACCAATTCATATCAGAAAACAGCTGCATGTGTAAAATGTGTTAAAAAAAACAAAGCAAATGTCTGCTTTTGAGTTAAAACACCTCCTTTTGGGCGTAGCTGGCTTCACCTAAAACACAACACCTTCAAATGCTGTCAAACACCACTAAATATTAGGATTTCTAGCCAACTGTGAGAAGACATTATATCTCAGAATGCTTCAATTAATCTGTGTGATCTTATTTCAAGTACAAGATGGTCTTAAATCTAGAGAAGAGCCACGATAACACAACTAAAATAAGTTGAACACATCTCAGATTAAGAAGCTGACATTAAACTTATTAAAGCTAAAATCTATTTAATTCTTTATCATGTCTGGTTTATTCTAAGACACCTCAGCTTGGCAATGCTGCTAAAATAAAGCTTAAAATAAGTTTTCCTGCTAATTTTAAGACCTCAATATTGTAAATATCATGTCTTATTTCAAGAAATCTGACCAAGCAAATGTTCACTTGTTCTATTGGCAGATGTTTACACTTATTTCAAGGTAAAAGGGCCTTGAAGTAAGTTGTTTTTTCTTGTTTTGGGAGGGGCATTTTTTACAGTGCAAAAGTAAAAAGTCTCCATGTTTGGTCCTGCGATCGCCCTAAGTTGGTTGGGATAGACTCCAGCCCCCCGTGACCCTACAGAGGATTAAGATATGTAGATGACAGATGGATGGATGGATGGTATTTTGCATGAACATCAATAAAAGTCAGTCACAACCCTTTAAGAAGTTTATCAATCAAACAACTGTGGCAGCTCTACTTACCCATGAATTCCAATGGCTTAGATGCAACTTCAGCTGAATATTAAAAACGTATCGACTCCCTCAGCTGTCTCCCTCACACACACACACACTCAAAAAACACACCTGCACAACATTTAGCGAGCCCAGACCCCCGTCCCGACTCGCACTAAAACGAACCTTTTGCCTTTTTTTGTTGCCCTACAAGTGGAGGAAGGCCCCGCTTCTCATTCCCCCCGCCCCCCACCACCACCAGCACCGCCACCCCAACCGGCTCAATTAACACTGCGGCTCTGAGGGTGGGAATTATTTAGCGATGAATTATTAATAAATAATAACAAAGGGGCCCGGAGGGGGGTGGGGGGTGGGGGGGAGACGCGGCCCGGTCAATTAGCAGAGAAGGGAAAAGTGAAGGCGAGCAGCGGGGGGTTGGAAGCAGGGGATCTGCAGCTGATCTGATCTGCGCCTCATCATTATCGCCGCCCGTCAGACACAATTACCTCACTCCCATGCACCCCGGCACTTCAAACAACAGCCCTCCACTTTGTGCTGCCTCCGTTCAGCCAACACACATCCTCACAGCTGCATCACAAGACTGGATATGAATCGCACGCTGCAAAAAGAGACAACACCAACAGCTGATCTCCTGCTTCAGCTCAGTGAGTAGCAAAAAACACACACAAAAAAGTTCCTGCTTGGAAGGTTTCACGTCAGGAAAACACTTTATTAGCAATCTGATAAATTACAAATATTCACCTCTTTAATGGACGACAGCTAAATCATCACAAGTTAGCATAAACACGCCTGTAACCATAGCGACGCATGAACACTCCAAGACATCTGCAAGAAAGTAGCGCATCTTTTTCTAGTGCTCACTTTGATAATTAGCTATAGCAGTAGCATCTGGGCTACACTAGTTAGCTCCCAAACTATAAACCCCACCTAGCACTAAAACAGAGCAGCATGTATAAAAACTGGACGGCAGCTATTAAAATATGACATAAAATGTTCAGTATTGCTCTGGAGAACGTCTTTGAACGCCCTTGATGTCCCTCACTGCTTTGTATCTGTGGTGCGTCTTGGTCAGGTCGTCACTGTAAATGGTAGTAACCAGTGCCGATGCTACGATTTAGCTAACTGCTAAATGCTAACTGCTAATTCAACCAGCAATGACATGTTCAACTGACCCAGGCCCGTTTAGGAGATGCTACAGGCAGTGACAAGTGCCAATGCTATCATTTAGCTAACTGCTAAATGTTAATGCTAACTGCTAATTCAACTAGCACTGCCACGTTCAACTGACCCATGCCCGTTTAGGAGATGCTCCAGGTAGTGACCTGTGCCGATGGTATCATTTAGCTAGCTGCTAATGCTAACTGCTAATTCAAGCAGCACTGCCACGTTTAACTGACAAGGTCCATTTAGGAGATGCTCCAGGTAGTGATCAGTGCCAATGCTACCATTTACCTAAGTGCTACATGCTAATGCTAACTGCTAATTGACCTAGCACTGCCATGTTCAACTGACCCAGGCCTGTTTAGGAGATGCTCCAGGTAGTGACCAGTGCCGATGCTACCATTTAGCTAACTGCTTAAAGAAAAATGCGTGTAATTTCAACAATATTATGCCTCCGTTTATTATTTACACATGTGCATTAGAACTTACAGATCTCAGTGTGTCTAAAAAGGCACCAAACATTTAGTCACAGGCATCTGGAACTGAATAATATACTGTTTACCTCCTAGAAATTATTTTAGATTTACAGTTTTACACATTTACAGTTTGCAGTTCATGTCATTTCTGTAATTTTTACACTTTGCAGAGATTGGATTGGAACCTATGTTTGACACCCCTGCTCTAAATGAATGCAAAATTATACTTTCTGGATTGCTTTTGGTATTTCAAATTAACTCAAGATTATGGATTTGACTAGTCATGCTTCATCTGTATTTTTTTACTATTTAACCCAGCTTTTATAGAAAGTACTGCTTTTTAAAAACGTAAATATTATCAACAAAATGTAAGTTTAATTGTTTGAAATGCATCATCCTTTTGTAGCTTGCAATACATCTGGAACTCCCATGATGCACTTATAGCCTACAGAGGGCTCCAAAACTCTTCAAACGTGTTGATCAGACTTAGACACCCAAATAAACATCGTCCCACAACAAACACACTCCCTCATGCTGATGGAAATCCCAAATGTCACTGGAGGAAAATGCACCCCACCACATGGAAACAACATCAACCAATCAGGAACATGTGGAGGAACATGACAATGGTCCAACATGTTGATCTGACCTCACACACACCCCTCTGTTACTGCAACACATCTCTAACTGTGATTCATCAGTAGTAGGACTTCTTTTTTCCATCATCCGCTGTAAAATGTCTTAGCTGACCCCAAGTGTTTGGCCTCTTAACCCTGACTGACTGATAAGTGGTTCAGAGACTCTGCTTATCCTCTGAGACCTCTATTAGACGGCCTTCTTCTGATAGCACCGTCAGTGATTGGAGCTTGAAGTATTGATCTTCCAGGAGCGTGGTCACCTTTGGTCGGCCTGATAGCACCGGACAGAACTGATCCACAAAGTGTTTGAGAGTGTGAGTCACTGCCCCCTTAGAAACCCTCAGTCAAACCATGATTTGACACTGAGAAAACCCTTCTTAGCTTAGAGAAACTACACGACTTTCATGTTGTTCTGACGACACGATCACTGAGCTTCTTAGTCAGCAGTGTTCTGCAAAGACACCTGAGACACAGCTCTATTTATAACAGGTGAACAGCGGCTGCAGCCTGACTGAAGAAGCCTCTGATGAGTCAACTGAATCCACCAGTGTCTCATCTGAACATAAGGATCAAGGACACCAGAGATGAGACTTAAATTTAAATATCACAGCTGTTCGTGTTTTTAAAATCCTTTCTGATTACATCCAGGTTGACGTTGTCTGGGACTTTTAGACCCCACTGACTGTATACTGACAATATCCTGTGTATATGTGAGTCTTATCATCTTCATAGCAGTTAAAAACCACAAGATGGTGCCAAACATCCATGAGCCTTTTAGCAGCCATGAAACAGTGCTGATCTTTCATCCCTTCCACTGATTTAAACAGCAAGTCCTCAACAAAGAATGCTCATGTAGAGGTTGGTTGTGGTTTTCTGTGACAGTTCATAAAGTGAATGTTTCTGTGGTTTTATTTGTTGTGCAATATAGTTTTTGTAATGCTGATCCACGTGCACAAGGGGGCAGTATAATCATAAGGTCCTGATAGTGAGGCTGGCACTTTTCAAAATACACTATACAGCCAAAGGTAATGGGACGTCTGCCTTTACACATGACCTTTAATGACGTCCCATTCTTAATCTGTAGGGTTTAATATGGAGTTGTTCCACCCTTTGCAGCTATAACAGCTTCAACTCTTCTGGGAAGGTTTTCTACAAGGTTTAGGAGTGTGTTCATGGGAATCTTTGACCATCTTCCAGAAGAGCATTTGTGAGGTCAGACACTGATGTTGGACCAGAAGGCCTGGCTCTCAGTCTCCACTCTAATCCATCCCAAAGGTGTTCTATCGGGTTGAGGTCAGGACTCTGAGCAGGCCAGTCCAGTTCCTCCACACCAGACTGGATCATCCATGTCTTTACTGACCTTGCTTTGTGCACTGGTGGCAGCCATGTTGGAACAGGAAGGGGCCATCCCCAAACTGTTTCCACAAAGTTGGGAGCATCAAATAGTCCAGAATGTCTTGGTCTGCTGAAGCATTAAGAGTTCCTTTCACTGGAACTAAGGGGTCAAGCCCAACCCCTGAAGAACAACCCCACACCATAACCCCCCTCCACCAAACTTTACACTTGGAACAATGCAGTCAGGAAGTACTGTTGTCCTGGCAACCACCAAACCCAGACTGGTCCATGGGATGTCCAGACAGAGAAGTGTGATTGGTCCCTCCAGAGAACTGGTCTCCACTGCTCTAGAGTCCAGTGGCGACGTGCTTTACACCACTGCATCCGGCGCTTTGCATTGACCTTGATGATGTGAGGCTTGGATGCAG
This sequence comes from Dascyllus trimaculatus, assembly GCA_024666655.1. Lineage (NCBI taxonomy): Eukaryota > Metazoa > Chordata > Actinopteri > Pomacentridae > Dascyllus > Dascyllus trimaculatus. The sequence continues at coordinate 38,004,712 of CM045447.1, read as the reverse complement.
CTGCTGGGCCATGGAAACCCATTAATGAAGCTCTCTACCACTGTTCTGGAGCTGATCTGAAGGACACACCAAGTCTGGAGGTCTGGAGCTGTTGACTCTGCAGGAAGTTGCCGATTCCTCAGTTGCTGTTGTTCCCAGTTGCTTCCACTTTGCTATAAAACCACTAACAGTTGAAGGTGGAATATTTAGTATGGACGAAATTTCACCAGTGGACTTATTGCACAGGTATCAACCTATCACGGTACCACCATGAATCCACTGAGCTCCTGAGAGCGACCCATTATTTCTCTAATGCTTGTAGAAACAGTCTGCATGTCTAAGGGCTGGATTTATACACTTGTGGCCATGGAAGTGATTGGAACACCTGAATTCAAATATTTGGAGGGGCGTCCCAATACTTTTGGTAATATAGTGTAATTTATTGACTTGACAGATTAGGGATGGTGCAGTTATTGAACAAAACAGGCTTCATTAAGTAGAATTTCTGAGAACGTCTATACTGCTGAGCTCAACTGACAACGTAGACAGTTTTGAACTCATGGAAAGAAACATGATGCAGCCAATTAAAAGAAGCTAATGCTAGCGTGTACACTAATATTTAAGCATTGAATGAGTATTCAGGTCAAGAATAGAAAAAAGATGTGTTGATTTACATGTAGTGAAGCTAAACAGAATTACTGCAAGCAACCCACTGCTGTTCAATAATTAACTTCCAGACAAAAATCTGTGCGAGCAGATTTTGTTCTTAAAGCGCAGCTTCCCTGGATCGCCTAAAGCGCACTAAAAAAACTTGGCACACCTCCCGTAAGTAACTTCATTCAGCAGGAGAGCTAAATGCAGTCTCACTCCGTCAGCTTGTGGCCAGCATGAGGGAATAAATCTGGCAGCAGGTGATGGATAATAGCTCACCAGAAATGAAGAAGACTAACTCGGCAGAAAATCCTGTCTTGTTCGGTCTTCTAACAACTTTATTTTGCAGACTGATAAGGCAATATTGTCCTTATACAGCTGCAATATGTTAAGCAAATATAAATCCAAAGAGATGGTTCACTTCAGGGAGAAACCTCCTCACCAAAAGCGACATATTGATTACACCCAGCCTTTCCGTCATCCCTCTTCTCTGGGGGAGTATTGATGACTTTCACCAGTCTTATTCAGGGATTCGGTGCGACGCTGTGTAGGGAGGAGGAGAAGCCTGATCAACAAACAACAGTTTTTATGAATAACACCACCTTTTCCTTTATGTCTAATATGTGCTTATAGGGGAAGAAGTGATGCTTTCGCCTGGGAGGTTTGAAGAAAGAACATCTGCATCAGTTTGTTGCGTTTATGTTCAATGAAACGTTCTATAAATCTTTTCCAAAGTGTGGAAGATGGTCTTCAAAGCAGTTCAGTTTGTTGGGCTCTAAGATCAGCAGGTAACAAGACAATCTGATACTTCAGCGCCTGCTGCACTCGGCTGCACCGTGCAGATCTTATTAACCAGCCTCAGCTTGGAGAGTGAATACCTTATCTATAATATGGTGAAATATTAATGAACGCACTGCAGCCGCCGCTATCAAAGGCTCAGTGAATGTGGATTTAACACACTGGCAGTTTGTTCACTGTATAGTTAAACTTCAGGAGGAAAGTCATTCAAATTACTCCAATGCTGACCACAGACAAACCAAAATGGATACTTGGACTGCAAACACAGTTCCACATATAGGAGCCAGAATAAATCTAAGTCAAATATTTAATCATGAGAAATAATTTAATTTGTACCTCCACCAAGGAGGCTGTGTTTTTGTCGGCGTTTATGGCGTCTGTTAGCAACTTTACGCAAAAAGACATGAACGGATTTTGATCAAATGTTCAGGAAAGGTGGATAATGGGATGAGGAACAGATGATTAGATCTTGGTGGTGATCCGGATCACCGTCTGGATCAGGGGTGGGCAATCCTGGTCCTCGAGGGCTACTATCCTGCATGTTTTAGATGTTTCCCTTCTTCCAACACACCTGATTCAAATGATCAGGTTCGTTATCAGGCTTCTGCAGAGCTTGATGATGAGCTGATCATTTGAATCAGGTGTGTTGGAAGAAGGGAAACATCTAAAACATGCTGGATAGCGGCCCTCGAGGACCAGGATTGGGCACCCCTGGTCTGGATACAGGAGTGTTTTGCAGGATTCTTTAGCATTGGGAGATAGGGCAGCGGGGATGGATATGTGCATGTAACTCCACAACAAATGTCCAGACTGCTTGGTAAAAATACAGGATCAGTTCCCGCTAATTTCTACAACATGTCAAAGTTTGATCCGGATCTGGGTAAAATTCCAGATACTAGGATCCAGAACAGGAAAACCTAGAGGGCCTGTGGAATGGTCATCACTGTAAGGTAACAGATGAAGATCCAGACATGCAGCCAACACCAACATGTAGCTGAGACTCTGCTGAATCAGGAGGATCCAACAGATCTGTTGTAGAATCAACAGCTATGGAGCTGGATCCAGAAGAAACCACCATTACCCAGAAAGAGATTCTGGTGAATAACTATTGAACTAATGATGATATCAATGTGAATCCAGATGCTAAGGGTTTGTTTTCTGGGTCAAGGAGTCTGATAATGGAGATAAAACAATCCTGGGACGATTATTTCTGGGTGTGAATCCCAACATGGGGTGAAATGAGCTGCTTGGAGGAGGTCTGAGCTCTATGAGGGCTTGTCTGGCTTATTTTTAATCTAGAATATCGCCTGTGCTTTTCTCCTCCTCATGTGCCTTTAAATTTCACCAAGTGAAATTAATCTGTTGCATGGTCGGTCTAGTTCCTCACCAACATCAAGCATTAAAAACAGCTGGTGAGACTCACATGAGGCCTCCACAGTTTCTGAAAAGCCAATTCCACACCGGTTCATCCGAGACATGAAGAATTAGCGCTGCAGCTGAGGGTAATGAGTAATGTAAGTAATTCCTTCTACTGCTGTGTAAATTCTTCGCTGAGGTTACATTTTTTTGCAGCGCAGCGACTAATTCTGGTCACTTCGTTCCAAAAAACCTGCCTATTGAGAGAAAACTGAAAATGAAAACGCACCAAGAAGCAGCTAACTATTTATCAAAAGTAGACTTTGGTGGAGAGTCAGGAGGCCACGCGACACCATGCTACGAACAACAGGATTTGTCTGGAGCAGAGAGGAAACTTTAGTTAACAGCCGGGGCGAATCAACCTTCATTTCAAAGATCAGCACTGGTGGTAAGAGGTGGGTCTACAGCTAGCACCGAGAGGAGAAACACTAGGTTTGATGGTGGATGTCCAGGACCTAACGAGAAACATGAAGCCAGGAGCACACCAGGAGCACGCTCTTTGACTTTCTAATGGTTGTGCGCCAGAAAATAGTCCACCAGGGTCGGACTACCCAGGCAGAGTTCAGCTGTATCATCCAAAAGTCTGAGGGTGAACTTCTGAAAGGGTTTTTTTGGCCACAACAACGCCAACCCTGTTTGGCAGATTTGGCTCCCTCTTCCCAAAATTAAATTCAAGTTGAAGGGTTGCTGCTTTGACAAAGTTAAGGAGAGTCAGCGCTCATTAAGGGACTTTAAAGGGGCGTTCAAGAAGCACACGAGCGATGCATTGCTGCAGAGATTGCCTCGATGGGGATGGTCGCCTCCTGACATCCACATCACACTCTGCCCTTCACTATCGCAGTTCCAGACACTCTCTCCCACCAAACAAACAAATCTTGGCTCCTATTCTTTGTTTGGCATCTTGCAGATTCACAGATTCATCTAAACTTTGAAGCTATTCAGGTTAAATCTAATGCCAGGAAGCTTAAATTCGAAGCAGCCCTGAGAGAAACCCGACTGACCTGCAGGACACTCAGGAGATGCTTAGTTTGTCCTTCACTGGCTGCTCGTTGTTTACTCCTTGCACTAACAGTAACACATAAGCAGAGCAGTGTGGCATTCTGGGAAATGTATTGGTTTTTAATTTCACCAGGAGTCAGATGAGAGAATCGATGTGATTTCCACGTCTGTGCATCCAGCAGTGGAAGGATCAGTGCTGAATGAATGAGACTGAGAGAAAAAACATCAGTAGTTTGTATTAAACACATAGATTTCTAAAATGAGTTATAATGTTTGTTTGTTTCTGCAACCCCCTGGGCACACATGATGAGGTCACGTCCTGCCTGCTTCCAGAAACACAACACTGGACTGACAATGCTGCAAATCGTGTGGAAAACATGAACTGGCTTTAAGAATCTCCCTGCTGGCGGCTCACTTGTAGCCCACATGATCTCAAATTTAGGGTTGCACGTGGACGAACTTGGGTTGGTGACGAAATTGATGTCATGCATGAATTAGCTGTTATAATTTTCCTGTTGCTGTGGCGACATTGCCACCAGAAATACGTCATCCACTGGATTCCTAGCTCCTTAGATGCTGGGAGTGCATTAAGACTGCTGTGTTCACTCTTGCAGCAGAACGCTTGGTATTTTGCAGACTTACAGATTTATGCAAACTTTAAACTAGAGGATTATCTGTTCCTCAGATACTACTGACCAGCTGTACAAAATTACCCTTGCAGATGTGGAAAGCATGAACTGGCTTTAAGAATTTTCCTGTTGTGGGTTGTCCTGATAGCCTCGTGGTTATGTCGCGTGACCCATGTGCAGAGGCGTAGCGGCTGTGCCTGGTTTGAGTCCACCCTCGGCCGTTTACCACATGTCCTTCCCCACTCTCTCTCTCCATTTCTGATTCTGTCCACTGTCCTGTCCTCTTCTATAAAGACTGAAAACACTAAAAAAAATCTTTAAAAAAAGAAGCTATCTCTAATGTTATTTACATGGCAATTACGGTACGGTCATGCTTTTATTTTGATAACGTCCTGTTAAGCGGCAGTAAGGTAACAGTAATGGGCTCGACTAACGTTACGAAGGTGCAAAGAAAAGTTGAAAGATGCACGGCAAACCTGAGAAAAGGACAACGGAAACGTCACTAAAGGTTTTAGCTTCAGTCAAATGGGAGAACAAGGTTTGTAAACATCATAGAAAATATACTGATTAACTGGAAATGTTTATTGTTAAGATGTATTACGGATTTGCTAACGGAAAGTTACTAATGTAGGAGTTATGTTACGGTTAAAAGATGAACGAATAGTAATCGTGGTTTATTTTGTTCTCACCAGCTCTTACGTTGGTTATTGACAAGGACGGCTCAATAAAGTCATTTTCTATCAATTGTTGGCCTTCTTTGAATTGACTGGATTCTACACCTTAAATGCCGGGAGTGCATTAAGACTGTTGTGTTCACTCTTGCAGCAGAACATTTGGTGTTTTGCTGCAAGACTGAGCTCCAAAATGTGAACAAACCTGATGGACGGTGAAGCATCGGTTCATTTTGAATGTCTCACCTACCAACCAAGCAAAACTATCCTTGCAGATGTGGAAAGAATTTTCCAGTTGTTGGCGCACTTGTAGGTCGCACGGCCCACATGATCACAAATTTTGGGTTGCGCGTCGGCGAACTTGGGTTGGTGACGAAATTGATGTCATGCATGAATTAGCTGTTATAATTTTCCTGTAGCTGTGGCGACATTGCCACCAAGAATACGTCATCCACTGGATTCCAAGTTCCTTAGATGCTGGGAGTGCATTAAGACTGTTGTGTTTACTCTTGCAGCAGAACGTTTGGTGTTTTCCAGATTTACAGATTTATGCAAACTTTAAACTAGAGGACTATTTGTTCCTCAGAAACTACTGACCAGCTGAACAAAACTACCCTTGCAGATGCGGAAAGCATGAACTGGCTTTAAGAATGTTCCTGTTGTCGGCACACTTGTAGGTCGGACGGCCCACACGATCACAAATTTAGGGCTGCACGTCCACAAACTTGGGTGGAAGATGAAACTGATGTCATGCATTAAGACTGTTGTGTTCACTCTTGCCACAGATCGCTTGGTGTGTTGCAGATTTATGCCAACTTTTAACTACCGGACTATTTGTTCCTCAGTTACTACTTACCAGCTGAGCAAAACTACCCTTGCAGATGTGGAAAGCATGAACTGGCTTTAAGAATGTTCCTGTTGTTGTGGGGACATCACCACCAAGAACAAGTCAACCACTGGATTCCTAGTTCCTTAGATGCTGGGAGCGCATTAAGACTGTTAGGGTTAGACTGTTAGACTTTGAGCTATGTGTTCCTCCTCACCAACTAAGCAGAAGTCCCAGAGGAGTGGCAGTAGTAGCACGTTCACCTTCCAAGTTCCTAAGATATAAAAAAACACAACAAAAGTGGGTTTTATTTCTTTATTTTCATCACATGGGACCGTTAAAGTTGCATACCAGTGTCTGCTGCTGATCAGAGCTCCTCCGGATGCACACACTAACCGTGGGGGTGTGGTGTGCTGCGGGATGCCAGCTCTGCTCGGGGCTGGGCAGCAGCACATTCCCCGCAGGCTGCTTCATGCAAACCAGACCGAGCAGCGAGAGAGGAGGGAGGAAAGAGGGGGAGACAGGAAAGGAAGCGGGGAGCGGCTGTTGTCAGGAGGAAATGCGGTCTGTTCCTCCCTCAGCCACCATCTCATCCTCGGCTGTTTACTCGCGTTAGAGCCCGTCTGGAAGCAGGAACTCCGGGCTGTGAGCGGCTCTCTGCGGCGGCGTCTCCCCCCGGTATGAGCCAACAAGTCAGCTGAACCGGCGGACCATGGCTTCGGTGCGGATTGTCGGCAAAGTTACGGCGAGACTTTTCGGAAGTGTTCGGCCCGGTGTCGGACACACTCGTCCGGCTGCTTTTCTTCACCAGGTAAACTCACTTTTATCACTTCATTATTAGAATTCCTCATATGTTTACAACATAAACAAAAAAAGGTAGTTTCCTGCTTTTTTTGAACGCAACACCGCGTTTTTATGATGCCTTTGAGGAGCAAAAAAGGGGCCATTTTCTGGGATGTAAACTTCAGCTAAGAACATGTGTTGTGGTCGTTTTCAAACACTAGAGAGTATGGAGAATGCTTCTTTTATACTAAATATAATTCCTCATGTGTTTGCAACTTAAAAAAGCTAGTTTCCTGCATTTTTTGAACGCAACACAGTGTTTTTGTGGTGCGTTTGAGGCGCCAACTTCTGTTAACTCAGCTCGGACAAGGGGCTTCTTTTTGTGGGATGTAGATTGTAGGTAAAAACATGAGTCTTGGTCGATTTCAAACACTAAAGAGTGTGAAGAATACTTTTAAAATACTTGTTCGTCGTGTGTTTAAAACTTTAAAACAAAAAAAAGCTAATTTCCTGCATTTTTTTTGAACGCATCACGGTGTTTTGTGATGCATTTGAGGCGACATCTTGACTTATCTCAACTCGGAAAAGGGGCGTCTCCATTCTCTGGGATGTAAACTTTAGTTAAAACCATGTGTCTTGGTCGTTTTCAAACACCACAGAGTGTGGAGAACACTTTTTTTAAAATGCTTGTTATAATTCCTTATGATGTATTTGCAACTTAAAACCCCAAAAGGCTAGTTTCCTGCTTCTTTTGAACGCAACATCGTGTTTTTGTGATGCGTTTGAGGCGCCAACTTCTGTTATCTCAGCTCGGAAAAGAGGCGTCTTCATTCTCTGGGACGTAAACTTGAGCTAAGAACATGTGTGTCGATCGTTTTCAAACACCACAGAGTGTGGAGAATACTTTTTAGTACTCATTGTAATTCCTAATGATGTGTTTGCAACTTTAAAACAAAAAAGGTAGTTTCCTGTTTTTTAAATGCAACACAATGTTGTGTGATGCGTTTGAGGCACCAACTTGACTCATCTCAGCTCGGAAAAGGGGCTTCTCCATTCTCTGGGATGTAAACTTTAGCTAAAAATATGTGTCATGGTGGTTTTCACACACCAGTTAGTGTGGAGAACACCTTTTTATACTTATTATAATTCCTCATGTGTTTGCAACTCAACAAAAGCTAGTTTCCTGCATTTTTTGAACACAACACAGTGTTTATGTGACGCATTTGAGGCGCCAACTTCACTCATCTCAGCTCGGAAAAGGGGCTTGTCCATTTTCTGGGATGTAAACTCTTATAATTCCTCATGATGTGTTTGCAACTTAAAAAACACTAGTTTCCTGCTTTTTTGAACGCAACACAGTGTTTTTGTGATGCATTTGAGGCGACATCTTGACTTATGTCAGCTCGGAAAAGGGGCTTCTCCATTGTCTGGGATGTAAACTTTAGCTTAAAACATGTGTATTGGTCGTTTTCAAACACCAGAGAGTGTGGAGAATACTTATTATTATTATACTTATTATAATTCCTCATGTGTTTGCAACTTAAAAGAAGAGTTAGCTCCAAGGTCCTACCACACTTGAACTTGTTTTATGGCACTCATCCAGGTTGTTTTCTCCAGACTAGATCGTTGCTTGTGCTCTCAGATGTTTTGGATAAAAGCTTCTGCTAAATGAAGTTGTAGAATTGTAGTTTCATGCTTTTTTTTGAACGCAGCACAGTGTTTTTGTGGTGCGTTTGAGACACCAACTTGACTTATCTCAGCTCCATTTTCTGGGGTGTAAACTTCGGCTTGAAAACATGTGTCCTGGTCGTTTTCAGACACCGGAGAGTGTGGAGAATACCTTCAGCTTGTCCTGTAATGTTCATTCAGGACAATAAATTAATAATTCAGGTGCATTACCCAGCTCCACAGGGGCCTTAGCAGTCCAGGCATGTCTACATGGCTGCTCCTAACCAATCAGCCCTGAAGACTGTGATCCTGACCGTACATTATCTCATCAGTAAAGCAGCTCTGATTCAATTACTCCTCTGGGAAAGCTGCTCAGGGACCAGGCTGCTAAATATTCCCTCCAAACTTTAAGCAGAGACTCGCCTCCTACATTGCGATGCTCTGCAGCCCTCGGCGCAAGAAAGGCAATTTCTTATTGCATCCTGAGTCGCCGCCATCGTCAGGCGCCGGCCCGTATATGTGCCGTCATTCATCAGCGAACTGTCATGTCCAGGGGGCCGTAAAGCACAAATCACTGGAGGCAGCTGGGAGGTAGAGCAGCAGGGAAACGCTGCAGAAGGTGAAACCTCACATCAGAGCATCACGAGATTGTTTTCACTCATTTTACAGCGTGGTTCAACTCACAGCTCTGTTAATGAAACTATCTTTACCACCCATCCTACGAAGCTGCAGCGGGCAGGAAGATCCCAACCGGGCCTCAGATCTCTTGACAGCGCCGGGAGAACAGAACATGCTGCTCTGGTGAATGCATTCTGAGCCGACTTACAATTGGGAAACAGAAGCGACAATGCATCTGTCGAACGGACGAGCTGCCGTGACTCACTGCTGCGAGCAAAGGATGACTAAGGATGGGCTCTATTTTTAGACGGCATCCTATAGGAAATTGCAGCTGCGGTTTTCTTAGTTGCAAAGGGTTCCTAGGAAAGAGTAGAGATGGACTCGTTTCATAGCTGGACTCATCGGAAAACAATAGGAAAGCAAAGGTTGTTGCTTTCCTATTGTAGTCTGAGAAGATGCAGCAGTAGAAGCAATGTATTGTCTGAGTACGCCGTCTGCATTGTAAACACAGTTGTCTGTGATGGAGACGTGGAAATAGCTGAGTCTGCATCATGTGGACGGAGTTTTAAAATTGTTTAGGGTTTTTTTTCCCTAGACAGAAGACTGTGCAGAGGACAGGAACTGATGGGGGAACATTTGGAAACTAGAAAAGCCCTCATAGAGCGCAGACCTCCGCCAAGCAGCTTCAGTCCACCTCCAACACAATCTCCCAGTGATAAAGTATCATTGTGTAGTCTGGTGAAATCAACACTGACAGGACACAGAAACATATGTTGGTTCTTTATTCTGAACAAATTAACTGGAGGCTCAATGGATAAAATAAGTCGGATAAAAAAAGAAATGTTCCTCTGGAGAATCTGTTTTGATTTTGCTAAATAGGACTTCTGTTGCAGCTGCGTTTGAGGACAAACAGCTCTATGTGAAAAACAACTACTTAGTTTGAACAAGACGTCCCAATTTACAGCTTTGTGACAATAAATAAGCAGCAGGAGATTTGAGCCAGATGAAATAAGGCTGACCTTAAGGCCAAGTACGGTGTAGTTCCAAGTAGCCTAGAGTGGCTAAGTTAGCTAACCAACAGTATGGTAGCTTAGCTGCTTTACAAACATAATATTAGGGCTGGTCCCCAATATAGGAATATCTGAATATTGGTTGGTTGTGGTGAGATTAGGATAATAATTTTGATTTTCCAATAGTCCTGCGAGCCGCTGCCGAGTGCCGCCGAGTGCCGCCGAGCGCCGCCGAGTGCCGCCAAGGCTCTAGAACGCTGACGTGGTTCTAGTGCGCAGAACTGCCAACTCTGGTGTCAAAAACTCAAAACGCTTTCCAACAGCACAGCGTTTCAACTTTGGGTAGATAAAAATAAAAGTAGAAAAGCCCTCGGAGAGCACAGACCTCCACCAAGCAGCTTCAGTCCACCCCCAACACAATCTCCCAACGACAAAGTATCCTTAAATAAAAAAAAATCCTGGATCCAGACGGTGATCCGGATCAGTCCCAACATTTCATCATTTATTACTTGTTCCATTTCACACATTTCCTGAAAATCTCATCCAAATCCGTCCATAACTTTTCGAGTTATTTTGAACACAAACAAACAAACAAACAAACCAGAGGTAATAGCACAGAACAAGAGTCTGTTTAATCCTTAGGCCACCGGAGTGTTTGATGCTCTATAGCAGGGATCAATCGATCGTCAGCTCAACCGATTATTGAGGCAGATGTTTGACGAGTTAACAGCTGGCTCTCTCTCTGCAGTCGATCTGTTGTCTCAAGCAGTATTGAGCTGATCAAACTCACTACTGTAGTTCTCAGGGGCTTCACCTCTCGAAAATAAGTGTTTTTTTAAAGGAGTGGCGGCACAACATGTGTAGAATAGGCAGGCGCAACACTTGTAATTAGAGATGACAGGACAGTGAGGAAACTGCAAACCAAATCAGAATCCAGGGAGGAAGTTGTTAATTTTGCACGAGATTCTTTAAACGACTTGTAGAAAGGACATAATTTAAATTCCTGAAATAGTCTTTCTAGAGGTTGAACAGTAGAAAAACAGAAGTACAGGCTGATTTTTCACATTTAAAGTCTGATTAAATTCCCACTAAACCCCTTTCTGAGGACCCCCATCGACCCTTTGTAGCACCGACTAATATGCGAGTGTGAGCAGACATGAGGTGACTAATGAGCAGCCGATGGCACGAGCTGTTAAGGATTCAGGCCTGATCTCTGGTGGGCAATTGTCATATTCATGTCACAGCTCTTTTATAAAACCGTGGGATGAATCACCCCCCCGCTGAGCTGAGAGACAAAGCGCTCCAGCATTTATGATTTCTGCACCGCCTTCAGCAAAAGGTGGACAGGGCAAACACCAGAGGAGCGATGGGAGGCTCGGCTTTTATGCCAGTAAGTGCTGACGCTGCCGGATGAGCTCTGTCTCGCCTCCGGTCGGTGCTGTAATGCTGTCCAGGTGAACCTGACCGACCTGCAGGAGATGCTTAGTTTGTTCTTCACTGGCTGCTCATTGTTTGTTCTTGTAGATTTCACCAGGAGTCGGAGGAGAGAATCGATGTAATTTCCATGTCTGTGCATCCAGCAGTGGAAGGATCAGTGCTGGATGAATGAGACTGAGCAGGATGAGGGTTAGAGTGTAATAGATTTCTAAAATGAGATGTCATACTTTTAGCATCAGCTATAATGTGGGTCTGTTCCTGCAACCCCTGGGCACCCATGATAAGGTCACTTCCAAAAATACAACACTGGACTGACAATGCTGCAAACTGCACTCTTCAGATTCTGGAAATCCGACTTGAGCACGTTTTGTTTTCACAGTTTTCTTCCTGAAGTCGTTCCTGAACCTTTATTTGGGGCGTTATTCTGAATGTGCTGAAACAGTGAGGTTGTTTTACGACTGAATAGAGACGAATGTTTGCCACAAAACCTGAAGATATTTAAAGTTTAGCAAAGACGGTCGTTCCTGATTCTGTGAACAGATGCGCAGAAACAAACTTCAGTGCTTCATCCTTGTGACTTTAATGGATAAATAACTTTGTGGTGTGTGTCCTGCCTTGATCACATGTTCAAATCCTTAAACTGAAAACTGTGGCAGTTGGAGGCCTAAGGCTAGCATGATATTCGTGCATGAGAATTTATGAAGAGTGTTGTCTTTAGTAGAAGAATTTAAATTAAAGCAGCAATGGGCCCTCGCCTCTCACTGGTCGATGCATGTCATCAGGGCCGGGATTTGATCATGCATGTGAAGTCTCAGGCCAGTCGGACCACCTACAGAGTAGTTATAGAGCACTTCCTGTTTCATGGCATGCTGGAGACTGAGACAGGAAATCACCATATGGCTGTCATCAGGGCCTGAGTTTTATCACGCATGTGGAGTTTCAGGCCATTTGGAGCACGTACTGACCAGTTACACAGCACTTAGTGTGTCTTTCATGGAAAACGCCAAAACGCCACAGGCCGCCACGGACACGCCATTACACTTTTACAGAACACTTTAATAACTTTTTGTCAGAACTATCTGTAGTATAAGTGGGCAAAATTTGAGATCTGTGAGAGTTATCCTGTAGGACGAGTTCGCTCTAGAATATGTGACATTTCTGGAAAAATGGGCAAACGCCAAATTGCCGCAGCCCGCCACGGCCACACTCTCATACTTTTATGGAATATTTTAATAACTTTTGCTCACCACCACCTGTAGTACATGCCGGCTAAATTTCAGATCTGTAGGAGTTATCCCCTGGGACGAGTTCATTCTTGAAAAAGTGAAAATTCTGACCGTAAATTCAAAATGGCCGACTTCCTGTTGCATTTTGGGTAAAGGGTTGATTAGGAAATTTTGTTCATCTTGTCATGATACATATGTGTACCAAATTTCGTAGCTGTACGTGAAACTAATTGTATTAACTCCACTAAAGTCCAATTTTCAAGGTGGCGCTATTGAGTCATTTTGCTATTCATATGTGTAATTCCCCCAAAATATCAAATTTTTTGCCGGTCCTGATACGTGTGCCAAATCTGGGGAGTTTTTGAACACGTTAAGTGGCTTTTACGTAAGAAAAAGAAAGAAACAGAGCAGGAACAATAGGGTCCTTGCACTGCAGTGCAATGACAGCGTTTAGTGTTTCACGCTTATTGCTGGCCCCTGCCCTTTCACGCTCGGGCCCTAATAAAGGGTGTGCTATAACTGACCCCATTAAGTGCCAGTAATCCCATAGCGACTTGATAACAGTGATAACAAGCAGTAAAAGTGTGTTCTTAGGTCAAAGGCGCCATGAGCTGATTTTCAGTTCCATTTTCAACTTGGGCGTTTCCCTCTGAGGCCACTTTTAAGTCAACATAGTTTTAAACCAACCAACCAGCTGTCCAGTGTGCTTCTTGTCCTGATGTGACCTTGTGATGAGGCATTGTTTAACTCCGTGTGACTAAAGGGGAAACATGATTCACTCACGCTGGCGGAGGCAAAGTCTTCGTGGCAGCTTTGCATTTTAGTTTGGGGTTTTTCCTTTAAAACAGCTTCTAGAAACCTGAACGTTTGCAGACACCGCATGAATTCCCGAACCTCTGTTTTTTTTGTTCCGTTGGTTTCAGTATTCAGCTCCCGGTTGAGGGTTGAAGCCCTCTTTGCGGACTTCAGCTCGTAGAATCTTCAGTCGGGGATAATTAATCATGGCAGTTTGGACGGAGTGATTATGACCTCCGCTCGTCGCCCTGCACCACCACCACCACAGGGACAGATGAGAAGTCCTTTGAAACAGGCGATTCTCCGTTTTGCATGGTAGAACAACCGTTTGGAAGACTGTCAGGAACCCTCGGCTTGTTGGATCTGCTTCACTAAATATATCTTCTCAATCTCAACGCGCATCAAGTAAACGAAGTCTGGATTTTGATGTCGAGCGGTGCTGCTTATGTTTTCCAGTTACCTTTTTTATTGGTCTTAATTGCACGACACTCAGCCACGACCTTGTGTTCACACGGCGTTATTTTGCTGCAATCTTCTTCCTCCCACTGTACTTTCTTTCTGCGCTCCTGACCGAACCGGATCATTACCTGCAGAGGGGAAGACAAACGGTTGAATGCAAATCGTTTTCATGGTAGAGCGCTGGCTGTTCTCAATCTTAATGCCAACAGGGAGTAATTCCATCTCTCTTCCTGGCAGCCTTCGTTTTTCACCCCTTCACACTCGCACGTGTTTGTGCCTCAGCGTCGGTTACAGCTGGAGGCATTTTCCAGTTGTCCGACGGTCCTTCCCGTTCCTCCTGCAGGGGATTTCTTAAGATTTGATGTTCACTTGATGACGACAGGATTAGATCTACTGCAGGTGGTCGCCGTTAGTCAGTCACACTCCTGTGAACGCAGTATATCAGGGCTGCTTTCATTACATGTGGTGCATTACTCGGACTCAAGGATGAATTTGATGGGCAAAGATCAGGATCACTGTGACCTCATAAAACATAAAACGTCTGGCCGTAACCCAAGAATTCACGTGTTAATTTTTGAACAAATGTCAAATAGGATAAAATGATGAAGCGATGACAGTTCAGATCCAACATGGATGTAAAGTAGCCTGGCTGGCAGACGGATGGATCTAAATACAAGGCAGTGATTCTAGATCTCATGTCATGTCAGTAAGATACCGTAAGTCCGTGGTTCTCAACTGGTCCAGCCTCAGGACCCACTATGTCTCTATTAATAACAGTCACGACCCAGTTTGTTGAAGTTTGCTGTTCCTGTTGACAAATTAAGGTTTATTTGGGTGGAGTCTCAACGCGTTTTGATACAACTTGGGAAAATTTTGCCTTTTTCTTTTGCTCATTTTGGTATATTTGAACGTTTTTGCCAAGTTTTTGGGCATATTTTGACAGATTCTGAGCACATTTTGGTTCATTTTTGGGACATTTCAGCACAATTTTCTCCTATAAGCTGACAGAGACAGATCTAGAGGTTAATAGTGGACAACTACTGGCATCACCACCACTAAATATCCTGCTACTGAAAGCAAATTGTGTCATAAGAAACACGTCCTTTAAAATAAAAGACCTTATACCACTGCTTTTTTTTGCTTCTGCGACCCTCTAAAAATGGCTTCGCGACCCACTTTTGGGTCCCAACCTGCTAGTTGAGAACCACTGCCATAAGTCATCCAGTTGTGAGCCGATGTTTAAGGGTGAAAAGCCCCTTACCCTTGACAACAAATCTAGCGGCGGGGATCACAGGGTACCTCATGATACGATACGATACGATACGATACGATACGATACGATACGATACGATACGATACGCGATGCATGACTCACAATACAGCGATACTGTGATAATTGATATATTGCAAGACAATCTCATAACGATACATCACCATATTTATAACTTGGGTACAGCAGTCTCTCGCCATATTGCGGGTCACTTTTCGTGGTCTCACTGTATCGCAGATTTTTAAATTGTATATAAAATACGTAGCGTACAGCAGATGAGCATGGAAAACTCAGCTACGGCCGCTTCCTCTTGAGCTGGTCGGTCTCTGATTGATCTGCGGTGATGGAAGCCAGCCAGAACCTGCAGTCCTACACGGTGAGTGTTTACTGGAAATAGACCCAGTGACAGTCTGTAGGATTACCGTAACATCATCATCAGTTTCCCGGTAAGCAGCCGGACGTCCTTGGTGTCGGCGTGTTTAAAATACGGCAGAGTCTTTTGGAAGTGGATCGCTGTGTCGCTAGTTCCATTATCGGCTGTGGAAGCTCCTCTAGATGGAAGGTTTAAGAGAGTAGGAAGGGTTTATAAGAGTGTGGGAAAAGTTAGTAACAGTGTGGGGAGGGTTTATAAAGCCTTAATATACATATATATATATATATATATATATATATAAATAATAAAATAGATATAAGTTCGCTACTTTGCGGGGATCTGGAACCGAACCCCCTTTGATAGACGAGGTACTGGAGATTCATACCTTGGTTCCAGTGTGTAGAATTTTTCCAAACCCTTCATTTTCGAGATCCTTGCAAATGAACCCAGCAATGGACGTTGTAATGCTGGGTTCATTTGCAAGGACCTCCAGGCTGACTTGAAACGTTAGCTGCATCACGAGGAGTTCAGGATGGTGGCGTTGCAGGTGGGTTTGCATGTTGGTGGTGTGTTTTATTTTTGCGAGGCAGTTCTTGCATATGTCGTAGTCTTAGTCCAGCTTGCTTGTTCCCTCAAAGCCCAAATGGGTCCACACTTTGGACTTAAACGTGGATGGGGCGTCTCTTACGGTAGCGTTGCTGTCCTCCATTACACCTGTACTAACTGTTGTTGGGCCGATTCATTTCCACTCCAGTCTCCTTCATTCATGTGATAAACGCCACCGTGTGGAGACATGAAGTAGTGACGCTGGAGAAATGGCAGCTGGCAGGGTTTAGAGCACCTTATTATATTAATTAAAGTATGGATATTTGGCGGCAGCGTATCGATACTATTGATATTTTGTCCCACCCCGAGTCATGTCAGTAAGATACCGTAAGTCATCCAGTTATGAGCCCATGTTTAAGGGTGAAAAGACCCCTTTCCCTTGACAACAAGTCTATGGTGGGAGCGGGCGGAGGAAGCCGGCATGCAGCAGCTCTGTAGCTCAGCGGTGACAGGATTCATAACAGAGCGACCTGCTGCAAGACTGCAGGGAAAATGAGGGCTGCTTGTCACCGTACTCATCGAGCAGGAAGCCACGGACCGCCCGAGGAAGGAGACCGAGTTTGTCATCATATTCCTGAGTCGTCTCCTCTTTCCCTGCTGGCGTGGCATAAATAAGAAACTCGTAGCTCGGGGGGTAAATACACCGTCAGCTGATTGTTCCGTGGGAAAACAGTTGGAGGGAATTATTTGGTGATGAGGGACAGATGTGCAGCTTTGTTCCCTGCAGCTCCAGATTGAATGCGTGAAGGACAGTTGATACCCGGCGACCACCCCGCTCTCTGAATATCGATTCATGCCTGAGACGTGTGTTTGGTTTTGACAAGCAGACAAGGCTCGCATTGAGAAGTCACATTTATTAGTCACACTGTGGAGCAGCAGGGCCATGTGACACGAGCAGGGCGTGATCGTGTGCTTGTTGTGCATGGACCTGTTCAGCTGCAGCCTTTGTTATATGCTACATGATCTTTGGGCGCGTCTGTCTGTTTGCATTGGAGCCGTTCCAGTGAAACTTCAGTTGGGAGTAAAGACGTTTCCACCTTTGTTCGTGCTGCTGCAGTAATGAATAGCAGTCGGACAGGGATAGAGCTGACCTGGTCGTCTGTGTCTGCCTCACATGAACTTTTACACATTGCCAGACTTCAGTTCAAACATTCATGTCTGTCGAATCAGAATTGCTCTACGTGTTGGTGTTTCTGATTAACACTAATCATTACCAGAGTCTGGACTGTACCGACCGTAATTGTAAGAGGGGTAAACGCTAACTTTAGTTTTTCTGCTCAAAGGGCAGAAAAGAGAGTTAATACCAAAGGATTCTCTGGGTCCGTGCACATCGCAGCCATTCGTTTTCTTATTTTGAGATTTCAAAATAAAAGCGAAAAATAAACCGTTTCCTGTTTTTTTCAGTGATAATACAAAATGAAAAACGGAAAACGGGCCCTAATTCATTATCCATTATCTGTTATCCGATTTAAATAAATGTGTTTGTAAATGGAAATTAAAATTAAAATACACCCGTGGAAAACTTATTTCTCTACTTCCTGTTGGTTTTGGCTCCGTGACCCGTCTGACTTCTGATGAGGAAGGATCTGGTATCTAAAGCTCCAGTGTTAGCTCACTGTTAGCAGACCTTGCTGTGTGCCGTGGCCTGATGAAGACCCACTGTGGGGTCCAAACGCTGCTTGGCTCACATTGTTCACTATTTCACAGTGGACTTTTCACCAGCTAAAGTAACAGAAAACCTCCAAACCTCCCCAAAAATGTCCCGAAAAGCAGCTGAACGCTATCGATTTAGCGCTAGCGGCAGAGGTAGCTGCACCACAAGGTCCCTCCAAAGGGACAAATAAACCCCACGCTGGTGAAAAGTCCACTGTGAAATAGTGAACAATGTGAGCCAAGCAACGTTTGGACCCCACAGTGGGTCTTCATCAGGCCACGGCACACAGCAAGGTCTGCTAACAGTGAGCTAACACTGGAGCTTTAGATACCAGATCCTTCCTCATCAGAAGTCAGACGGGTCACGGAGCCAAAACCAACAGGAAGTAGAGAAATAAGTTTTCCACGGGTGTATTTTAATTTTAATTTCCATTTACTAACACATTTAATTAAATCGGATAACGGATAATGGATAATGAATTAGGGCCTGTTTTCCGTTTTTCATTTTGTATTATCACTGAAAAAAACGGGAAACGGTTTATTTTTCGTTTTTATTTTGAAATCTCAAAATAACAAAACGAATGGCCGCGACGTACACGGACCTCTCTGGCACGTAGAAAGCATTAGAACATTCGATCCCTATGAGGCTGGAGAGCTGGTCTGTTTCAAAACCCTGCTCAAGAAAATTGCATTCATCCTCCATTTTCAGTTTCAAACTCAAAATTCAGAGAACGCACCGCACCTAAACGTACAGAGACGGATGTTTCTGTAAATGCAATGTGCTATTGCGCCGCCCTGTTAGCGCATTTATAACTGCCACATGCAGGTGTGAGAACCGAAAGGGTCACCATTAATAATGCAGCGTGTTACGGACACGTCGCATTCATCACCGAGCTCTCAGGCTGCATTTATCTGCCACAGTGGTCGCGTTCTGTTGATTTAGAGAGGGATTGGTGGTGTGTGTGAACGCAGCATATAAACTGCCTGGAGGCGCTCAGCTGTTGAATTGACTCCGGTCAGTGATCTTGCACACAAACACACATTCCCATGCGGTTAAAGACACGAAGCATTCGGCCTCGACCTTGATGCTGAGCTCCAGATCTGCTGTTTTCACATTAGCAGGGCACCAATGAGTGCAAGTGTTGCTCGTCTTACTCCCCCAGACAGGAGCTGTTTGCTAATGAGAGTGACGTAGTGCAATTCTTCAATTTAATTTAGCAAATGTTTTTTTTCCCCAAAGCGACGTACGTACGAGGGTAGGCGGGGCAGCATTAAGGACCTTGCCTGAGGGTCCTCACTGGGTGTTAGTCTCTGAGCTAGTACTTACATTTTAATTCCAAATCAAAATCACAGTTGAGCAAATCTCAAAGGCTGGTATTCAGATTATACAGGTATAACATTATGACCACCTGCCTAATACTGTGTTGGTCCCCCTTTTGTGGTCCAAAATGCTCTGAACCATTGGACCAGAGTACTTCTCAGGGTGTCCTATGGGGTCTGGAACCACTGGATCCTTTGGGTACTCTGGCTTGTCCAGTGGGGCCTCTGTCAATCCAACTTGTTCCACTGCATCCTGTTGATGTTTGATCACAATGGGCTGTAGGAAGTCTGGAGGTCACATCAACATGTTGGACCATTGTCATGTTCCTCCACATGTTCCTGATTGGTTGATGTTGTTTCCATGTGGTGGGGTGCATTTTCATCCAGTGACATTTGGGATTTCCATCAGCATGAGGGAGTGTGTTTGTTGTGGGACGATGTTTATTTGGGTGTCTAAATCTGGTCAAGGTTCTCCTTTTTTTTGTGTCAAATGTTTTCCCTTCAGTTCCCAGTTTACTTGTCCTCAGGCTTGTTGAAGCAGTAGGTGAGGCAGCACTTCCCGCAGTAGTGGCGGTCGAAGTGAAGACACCATGAAGACGCCGGCGCCGCACTCGTCAGCTGGACACTCGCGCCTCAGCCGGTGGATTCTACCGTTCTCGTCCACCTTGTAGAACTTGAGCACAGCGAGCCTGACCTTCTTCCTCTTGTGCTTGTTCTTCTTGGGGGTGGTGTAGGACTCCTTCTTCCTTTTCTTGGCACCACCACGCAGCCTCAGCACCAGATGAAGTGTTGACTCCTTCTGGATGTCGTAGTCGGACAGCGTACGTCCGTCCTCCAGCTGCTTGCCGGCAAAGATCAACCTCTGAGCCTGATCAAGGTTTTCCATCAGAACTCCCGCATAGTACCAATATGATCAATGATATTCACTTCACCTGTCAGTGGTCAGGATGTTGAGGCTCTGCAGTGCGTCTGACCCAGAGTTTAAACTGTGGTGTCAGTGGTTTTATAAATCCATGCCGCCGTCCTCCTCCTGTGACGGTCGTGCTTTTGATGGTCTCCCATGAGGTGTTGCTCTGTCGCATGCTTAATATCTGCTCCACGGTGAATAATTAAAATCTAATTTGACTCGACCGCAAATCCAATTTGCAATATCTGTCAGAAAAGCCTCGATGAGACGTTTCCCTCCGATCATTCAGCCCTAGTTGGCACTCAACGCCCGCACCACTCAGCTTAATGAAGCACTGTGGCTGCGGCACCACTGCTGCCAACATAAAAGCTTCCTTGGGCTTATTAACCCCCTGGTAATGTGTTTACCGTCTGATGTTAACTCTGAGCAGCCGCACATGAACCAGATTGTTTCTGGTGCCTGGAGACAACAACAGTAAGAAAAGGAACATTTAGTGAGATGTAGATTTTTATATCCCACTTGTAAGATGGAGCTTTTGTTTTATTTTCTCTGGATGAGCGAAGCCAGTGGTTCCCATGATTTTAGATACCTTAAGTGTGAAATATCCATACACAAAAAGTAAAATTGGTCAGAAAAATTGTCTCTTTGTGGTTCGTCATCCCATAACTCCCTGTGACTTGGCTCCGTGGGTGGAAATGCTATATATGGACCACGGCAGATCGTCAAGGAAATCAATAATAGGTGGGAATGCTTTATGGCAGTATGGATTTTTTGGTTGCTTTCTTAGCATGATGATATACTGGACGTCAGGTGTTTCATTTTTTAGAAAATGTGCAGCATAAACGTACATTTGTAGCGATAGAGGCCACAGGCTGTATCCTATATATGTGTTTTACAGCTGAAAGCATGTTTTCATTAATAGAGAAAGGTTTTGTTAACCGTTTGCTTCTCTACAGCTGATGTTTCTAATTTAGAATACCAATGTGCTTGTGTGGTTGTTTCCATTTGCTTTGCTGTTTCTCCTTGTTTCACTGGCAAGTAAGTAAGTAAATCTTTATTTATATAATTATAAACAAATAAGTGTAGACAACAAAAACAAGGAAACTGTTTCAACATGCAGATAGAAAACTTTCTGACACCAGCGGCACACAAACAACACACATATACACTGCAAAAACTCCACATCTTACCAGTTTATTCGTCTTATTTTTAGTCAGATTGTCTCAACCCACTTGATTTAAGATAAATTCACTTTACAGGTAACATTTCAGCAGATGGAGGGACGTGTTTTAAGACAACGCATCTTAAATATCTTGTTAAGTCAAACAATCTTGAAATGATCTTGTTTTAGTTGTATTTTACCAGAAACACGGTTCATTTCATTTCATACATGTTTCAAGCTGAGCTGTTGTTTGTATCAGATAAATAATCTGGATTTAAGAAATAAAGTAAATGCATTTTATTGGAAAATCACAGATTCATATCAGAAAACAGCTGCATGTGGAAAATGTGTTAAAAAAAACAAAGCAAATGTCTGCTTTTGAGTTAAAACACCTCCTTTTGGGCGTAGCTGGCTTCACCTAAAACACAACACCTTCAAATGCTGTCAAACACCACTAAATATTAGGATTTCTAGCCAACTGTGAGAAGACATTATATCTCAGAATGCTTCAATTAATCTGTGGGATCTTATTTCAAGTACAAGATGGTCTTAAATCTAGAGAAGAGCCACGATAATACAACTAAAATAAGTTGAACACATCTCAAATTAAGAAGCTGACATTAAACTTATTAAAGCTAAAATCTATTTAATTCTTTATCATGTCTGGTTTATTCTAAGACACCTCAGCTTGACAATGGTGCTAAAATATAGCTTAAAATAAGTTTTCCCTGCTAATTTTAAGACCTCAATATTGTAAATATCATGTCTTATTTCAAGAAATCTGACCAAGCAAATGTTCACTTGTTCTATTGGCAGATTTTTACACTTATTTCAAGGTAAAAGTGCCTTGAAATAAGTTTGTTTTCTTGTTTTAGGAGGGGCATTTTTCCCAGTGTATCACAACAACCCCTTAGACAGACACATAACCAACACTTCATACACAATATGAAATGTTGGTCAAAGATGACTCCAAGGTTTTTAACAGTGGTTGTGATGTTTTGAGCAGAGGGAACCGATAAACTGATCGACTGAAGTGGAGAAGGTTTCTGGACCGATTATGAGAATTTCTGTTTTGTTTGGGTTGAGGTGAAGGAAACTGTGGGACATCCAGTCTTTAATGGCAGCTGTTGATTTTTGTGGAGAAGTAAATTTGGATGTCGTCGGCATAACAGTGTTAGAATGTGTCATGGAGCTGGCGGAGCAGTTGACCAAAGGGAAGCTTGTACAGGGAGAACAGGACTGGGCCGAGTACTGAGCCTTGAGGGACTCCACAGAGGAGGATGCATGGTTGTTGATGTGGATGTTGAAGCGTCTGTCTGTTAAGTATGAATGGAACCAGTCTAGTGCCGTACCAGAGATACCGACCCAGTTGTGAAGTCCGTCTATGAGGATGGCATGATCAGTGGTGTCAAAAGCTGCTGTTAAATCTAGTAAAATGAGAATGGAATGCTTTTGTTAATTAAAAAATAAAAACAAAACATCCTTTTTGCCTCCGTCCATGGAGAGCTGGTGTGTTGATGCGGTAAGGCTGAGTGACGGCTTTCAGCTGCACAGTAACATCTGGAGATCTCATGCAAGCTGAGCCGAGTCTCGTTGGGATCACTTTGTTTGGCTCTCTTTAGGCGTTTGAGTTGTGTTTTCCTTCGTAGTGTGATGCACAGCTTTATTACGAGCTCATGCTCTTCAGTAATATTCTTTACTGAAGCTTCAGTCTCACCTCCTGGTGAAGCCGCTTTGTGAAAAATAGTCTTTGTGCTTCAAGCTGGCACTTCGACAAAAGGCTGTAGTAAAAATGGCTCAATGATGTGGAGAAAATGTCCTTTCTGAGAAATATTGCTTTGATTTGTGATGTAATTTCATCTAACGTTAAGCCTTAGTTCAATATTCACTGTTTTATAGACTTGAAGTGCAATGGAGCATTACCACATGAAATACCATCAGGACTGTGACCAGTGGCGGCTGGTGCAGTTTTCTCCAGGGGGGGCTATAACTCCAAAACGGACATATACCAAAAACAGGGTTTATGCAGGTCTGAACAAATGTAAGACTTTTTAAAGACCTTTTTACAACCATTTTGAATTAAATTTAAGATCCACACAAATTCAGAAAAAGTAAGGGAAATTGCAATCACAGAATTGCTTTCAAAGTTACCAAATTTATTCCCACAGAACCCATAAATCAACCTCAACCTCCTCATTGTGCTGACAGATCTCCATCCTGTTGTCTTTATTAAGCTGACATGAAATGTTTATTCTTCCTAACATGGCTAGTCGTGGTCGTGGATCCTAGTTTGTTCCTGCTTCTTTGCCTTTTCTGAACTGCTTTAATCAGTCCTACCTGTCTTGATCCATGCTGGGTCAGATCCTGATGTTTGAAAAAGGAGGCAGGGAAAGCAGAATAAAGCATTAGCCTCTCTACATGCAGTTAGCCTAGCCTTGCTGCTAAACCAGGTCCTGTGTTGTCCCCTCTGTCTTTGGATGCTGATTAATTAGGATGTTGGGCTGATCAGGTCTGAGCTCTTTCACCTGCAGCTTCTCCTGAAATGTTCTCCTCTCCAAAGGTTTTGATTTAAGTGACTTCACTGAATTATTTAATGTCTCTTTCTCCATTTTGCGTCTGTCTATCGTCTCCAACTCCCGCTACTCCACCTGTCAATCAGCCGCACTTTATGACAGACGATTGTGACTCGGGCCGACATCCCGACGTCAGCCCCACCCACGGCGGGAGGGTGGTGGTATCTAAATAATCCAGCTACGTCAGCTGTGGGCGCAGGGAAGCTGCGCCCCAACTTAGTCCTATCTCTTGTATTGAAGAGGAGTTACTGCGCATGTACAACTTTTAACGAGAGTCTATGGGCAAAGATTTTTGCGCCCCAGGGCGGAAACACGTCACCAATCGGACAACACAAATGAACGAAACAACTTTACTCATCATCATTGCCTACATAATATTTGTTTTCCTCATCTTAAAATAGATATACATTTATTTCGAAATATTTGTATTTTATTATTTCATTTTTATTATTATTTTTATATCTTATTTAAGCTAAAGTGGTGAGTGATGAATGGTGGGGCGGCGCCCTAGCGCCCTCTATTGGCCAGCCGCCACTGACTGTGACACAAGGACAGTTTAACAGTCCGAGCAGTTTATGGGTGGTTTTTGCTCATGACGGGTCACATTTTTACTCAGTGTTGACTTACACTGATCAACCACAACACTATGACCACTGACAGGGAAAGAGAATAAGATTTGATCATATTGGTTCTATGTGGTGTTCTGATGGAAAACCTTGATCAGACTTAGACACCCAAATAAACATCGTCCCACAACAAACACACTCCCTCATGCTGATGGAAATCCCAAATGTCACTGGATGAAAATGCACCCCACCACATGGAAACAACATCAACCAATCAGGAACATGTGGAGGAACATGACAATGGTCCAACATGTTGATGTGACCTCCAGACTTCCTACAGCCCATTCTGATCAAGCATCAACAGGATGCAGTGGAACCAGTTGGATTGACAAGAGGCCCCACTGGACAAGCCAGAGTAGCCAAAGGATCCAGTGGTTCCAGACCCCATAGGACCCCCCTGAGAGGTCCTTTGGTCCATGCCCAATTGTTCATCTGTCTATCTGCCCATCCATCCATCATCCATCCACCCACCCATCCATCCGTCCATCCATCCATCCATCCATCCATCCATCCATCATCCATCCATCCATCCATCCATTTATCCATCCATCCATCCATCCATCCATCCATCCATCCATCCATCCATCCATCCATCCATCCATCCATCCATCCATCCATCCATCCATCCATCCATCCATCCATCCTGTTCCTCCTGTTAAAGACCCATCTTCTAACTGATATGTTACAAGGGACACATCTGTTTTCTCCTCCCATGGAAATGAACAGCTCCCGGGTTCCTCTTTAATGCGATATTGATCGAACAAGCTCCCGTGTGGAAGACAAAGGGATGGGCGAGAGTCTCTGCCACATCCCTGGTTGTCAGCTGGATAAAGATGTATCACATGGGACCTCCCTGACCTCCAGCTAAATAAGAACCAGTGCAGAGGAAACTGCTGTGGAACCGTGAAGCAAAGTGTTTCGTGACGAGGACACAGGTGGTGTTTCACGGTTGTTACAGTCTCATTTTGTACGTTGGTTTGATGTTTTTGCCGTGTTGTTTGATTTGCTGCCTCGTAGCCAAACCCAGCGAGTTCAAATAGCAAAGTAGACATTCGAGTAGAAGGACGACACCCAAGGAATGTCAAATACAGGACAGAAGAAGAGCTCCTCCCGGCTAGAATAATGAGCCGTTCTTTATGGAGGCTTTCTCCATTATCAGGAGTCTGCAGCGTGATTGCACTTTTTTATTGAGAGACACACTGGCGCTTCATTAGGCGCCGAACACAGCAACCTGAAATTAATTGGAAAGTCACGCATCAGCGAGGAAGAGCCGCTTCAATCAGAGGAATCTGTCCTCTCTGCTGGTCAGATTCTATACCGCTCAGAAGGGGAAGTGAATGAAACATCTGAAAAGCCAGATATTGTCATGGAAGCACGTCCAGAGCAAAGCCAGGGAAACTTGATTGAAGTGGCTTCTTGGCAAACTCTTTCTACGAGCCTTTTTTTTTGCAGATCCTTCTTTTCAGGATGCTCAGCTGACATGACAGTTTACCAAGGGAGGGGTGTCTCTGAGAAGACAAAGAGTAAACGACGTAACCTTTCTTTCTTTCTGCTTTTCTTTCCAGGTTAAACACAGTCAACCTCCACTTGGAAAACATCCTGCTCTTTTCTACAGCTCACTTGCTCCCTCCAGTGGTAATATGCCGTTACTACAGTCACACATTAAACATTGGCTTAAATAGAAATGCATTTTTTTAAAGTAGATTCTCCCCTAATTTCTATTTATTTCCTTATTTATTTGGAGATGTGTCTTTGAACTACAAATATGGCCGACTGGTCCTGGAGGTCCCGTTGCCTTCCAGGAATGAGAAGTGTCTGTTCTTCCTCCGGCCCATGCTGATGACCGTGGGAGACCTGACCGACGACCTGCAGAGGGAGGACCCGGGAGCCGTCGCTTCGGTTTTCTCTGCAGGTACGAAGGCTGCACACGCCTGACATGCATGACCAGGCGGACGACATGCTTCAGGTGCGGTTCATCCGGTTTGGCAAGTTTTGCGTAAAGAAAAGCTACCTCGCAAGATGCCTGGAGATTATCCTCTCAGAAACCATTTAATTATTTTCAACACTGTTATCAGACCCGCCCCTCCACCTTAAAGATTTTAAAGGTTAATCAACCAGATGGTTTCATTTTATTCATTGCACTTTGCTTTTTAAAGTCTGGGCACTTCTGGGAAACAAGTCCATTCGCAGCAGCGTGAGTCATTGTTTTACAGCCTCTTTAATTGCAGCAACGCCGGCTTCATGACTTGTCGGCACAGGTTGCGGCTTTGCAGGGGAACGCCGTTGATCTTACACATATGTTTACAGTTCTGGGAGGGTGGCAGTGCGAATGCTCACAGAAATAACTCGTGTGTTGGGTCTGAAGACGACAAGATCAGAGGCGTTACAAGTGGGTGAAGCTACAGATCTGTTTGACCCATAAAGCTCTGAACAAAGTGTCGGTGGTCGGGTTGCATTGTGGGTAAAGTGGGAGCCAAGTGTTTGCAAGGAAGATAGAACGTGTGCAATAAAAAAGACAGTATTTTTTACCGTCTTCTTTTAAAAATGGTCCATCCGAAGCTACGTCGAAGAGTTTAAGAGTATTTGTAGAGTTAAAAATGTCAGGAAGGTTAAAAATAACGGTCATTTTCCGTAACAGAACTCTACTTTTCTTTGTCGTTCCTATAATCATATTGTGGCCTCTCTGGTCTGTTTTCCATCCCAGTCCCAAACCACATTAAAAGGTTGTTTACAGCAGGGATCCACTGATATTGGTTTTTCCAGGTCGATACTGAAGGGGATTATTGGTGATCAGAAAAGGCCGATAACTGATATTTTTGCGCCGTAATACATTAAATCTAATGTCTTGACAGCATGTGATAGCAGAGAACCTGTTATTCACAACTAGACTTCTCCATTAAAAAGGGTGACTATAGGTGAATATGTAAGAATTGAAATAGGAGGGTTTAAATTCGGACGCTTCGACTGAAATTGATCAGTTTGTTTTCTTAATCTTCAGTTCTCTCACAGATCTTGAAGCGTTATTAATTACTGTTTTCAAGACTCTGTTTCAGGTTAATCTGTGGCTGCCTTCTAACTTAGCCGCTAGCCGCTAAACCGTTAGCCGTTAGCATAGCCTTGGCTGATTTTCTATTTTGTCTTTCTTGTTCAGCTTTTGCTGCTTGAGAGACGTTTCAGAGACCGCAGAGTGACGACAGACACGGAGAGGAGGCAGCACTGATCGATAATCGATTGATAAAAGTACAGATGGCAATAGTCAGAAAATAATAAGTGGGTCAGTGTCACCAAAACATGCCTTTGAGACATCAGGATTTCTCTCCGCTCAGTTTCGTTTCCCTTGTATTACGTTGACCTCAGGCTGTTGTAAATGCATGTTGATCAAGCCCCCACGCTTTTTATGAATTTACTGCGAGCAGATAAAGTATGAGCAAATCGTAAAACACGTCCACCCTGTCAAGGACAAAGTCAAGAGGATAAATACATTTTTATAACATAGTGATTATAAGATGTACATTTTCAGAAAGCGATTTTGTCCCTTGCTTAATAATAAATTTTAGTTGATAAAAAAAAGTCTGAATGACAGGGTGGACGATGACATCACAGGACGGACAGTGACATCACAGGATGGACAATGACATCACAGGGCAAACAATGACATCACGGACATCTTTAGCGAGCTGCTAAATGCTAATGCTAACTGCTAATTCAACTAGCACTGCCACGTTCAACTGACCCAGGCCCGTTTAGGAGATGCTCTAGGTAGCAACCAGTGCCGATGCTACCATTTAGCTAACTGCTAAATGCTACATGTTAATGCTAACCACTAACTGACAAGGAGACTATGCAGCCGGATTTGCCTATAATGCTAATGCTAACTGCTAAATGCCAATGCTAACTGCTAAGATACTACCATACTACTACAGCTTTAGCTACTGTTAAATGCTATGATGCTACTATAGGCCTAGATGTCACACACAACTGTTAAGTGCTAATTATAATGTAACAAGGCAAACAATGCGGTAGAGCAAACAAAACAAACCTGTTCCTTAGTGAAAGACATTTTAAGGATCTTGTCCTTGGACTGATTTGTGTTTCAGTGTATGGACCTTTGTAATAAGACCTAAACTTTTCATTATTTTGTAACATTTTAATGATAATTGATGATTCTGATGAGGACACCAAAAGGTACTTTATAGTGATGTTGAAATATCAGCCACAGTAATCGGCCAGGCTGATAATGGGTCCATCCCTAGTTTACAGGTTGTTTTTAGATGTAAAAATCTTGTTGACATGCTTTAATCTGTAGATAAGTTAAAATAATATTTGAGTTTGTCTGTGCTGAACAGCTGTCTGGTGTTTACACAGACTTAAAGTCCTCCACAATGACAGACTTTGAGACATTTGCACTTTCAGTTGTTGCCATTAAATGCCGATAAAAGCTGGTAATAAAATTCATTAAGTCCGTGGATCAAATGTCAGCAGATAAGTGGGGCTTCTCTTGGAACACCAACAGAATTGATTGCTTGCTCTTTCTGGAAGCTGGCAGACCTCTGAATGCCAACGCCCACCTGTAACTGAATTTTTAATCTTGGTAGAGACAGACCACAGGTGGTGAGGATGAGGAACGAGGTCTTTGCCAAGATCACGCTCTGCACAGGAAACACACAAGGATGCAGCTGCCTCGGCCTCAAACCAAATACCCTGTAGGACAATAATGGTGTCATTAAATATGCAGATAATAAGATTGTCCTTGGCCTCATCAAAGGTGGGGAACGGGTAAAAAGAGCAACCAATGTTCTGAACATATATCATCAGGCCCCGACTTAGATCAGGCATGTGACGTTTCAGGCCAATTAGAGCACGTTCAGGCTAGTTAGACAGCACTTCCTGTTTCATGGCGTGCTGGCGAGCATCAAAATAGGCGTGTGACTGAGCTGTCCTTATATGGTCATGTGGCTGTTATGAATCCTGGACTCTGATCACACCTGTGAAGTTTCAGGGCGATTAGAGCATGTACAGGCTAGTTACACAGGACTTCCTGTTTCTCTCATGACGAAACAGCAAAACACCGCGGGCCGCCACGCCCACGCCCTCATGCTTTTGCAGAGCATTTTAATAGCTTTTGCTCTCCAATGCCTGCAGTATAAACTGGCCAAAATTGAGATCTGTCAGAGTTACCCCCTAAGACGAGTTCGCTCTTGAAAATTTGAAGATTTTCGCCAAAATTGCCAGAAATCTGACAGTAAATACAAAATGGCGGATCTCCTATTGCATTGTGGGTATATGTTCTTGAGGATTTTCTGTGGATCTTGTCAAGATACATATGTGTCCCCAATTTCATAGCTCTAAGTGAAACTAACTGACCCCAAACCCTTTTTTAAAAAAAATCTAGGGGGCGCTATTGAGTCATTTTGCATTCACATGTGTAATTCCCCCAAAATATTACATTTTTCGCCAGGTCTGATGTGCGCACCAAGTTGTACGTGTTTTCAAGCAGTTTTAGGGCCTCAAAGTTGTGATTTAAAAGTCCGCCTATAATAATAATAATAATCTTTCGAATAACAATAGGGTTCTACGCACTGTTGGTGCTCGGACCTTAATTAAAGCACTAAATTGGAGTTTTGTTCTAACAGATGGAGAACGTGTCGCCAACACCACCCTGATAGACAGTCTGCTGGACAAGGACTTCCAGCTCGTCATCAATGATGCAGTTTATAACGTCTCCTCTCCTGAAAAGGGTACAGCCCATTTATCCGAGTCATAAATAATTCTCATTTGTCCGCTTCACAGTTAATTGTCGCTCCTGTTGGATTTCATTTCCCTCTGGCCTCTGTTTCAGTCTGTACGTCCAGTGAGCATGCCAGGGACCTGGAGGACATGAAGCATGTGGTCCACCTGCTGCACACAGCACTCCACCTGCCCGAACACCACCTCCTGAAGGAGAGGCAGCTGCTGGAGAAGCTGGACAACCTCCAACAGGAGCTGTCGCCTATGGAGAAGGTAGCACACGTGTCATTAAGTTGAAGGGGGACAAATGGCTTTTCTGTCTTCTGAGACTCTCCCGCCTTGTTTTAACACCTTGACAGATGAAGGCCCAGCTGTCCCGGACTGCTGAGTTCCACGCCTCCAGGACCGTCTGGACCGGCATGGCCCTGCTGTCGGTGCAGGGCGGCGCTCTGGCCTGGCTCACCTGGTGGGTCTATTCGTGGGACGTCATGGAGCCCGTCACTTACTTCATCACCTACGCCACCAGCATGGGAGCGTTCGCCTATTACGTCCTCAACAAACAGGCAAGACTCAGAGCTTCTCTTTGGGTTTCCTTGGATTTAAAGGAACGTTTTGGGACGCACACCTGTTAGCTTAGCCTAGCGTATAATCTGGAAGCAGGGTAAGAAGAGACAACCCTTTAGTTACTTTAGGTAGTTATATTTAAACTTGGGTGTCTGTCTGTGATAAAGCAATGAGAAAAATAAAGAAATAAAGTGTTAAGTCTTTGTTTTTCCACCTTTGGACACATTTTTCGCGCTTTCAATATGCTATAATAATAATAACAACTAGAAAAGCCCTCAGAGAGCTCATACCTCTGCCAAGGAGCTTCAGTCCACCCCCAACACAATCTCCCAATTCACATATGTTGTATGGAACGTTACAGATACAGATGTAATTACATACAGTTCAAATGTCCTACCGACAATGCGGCCTTCACCCCATCCGACCTAATGAACAGGCGCAGCATCTAGTGCGGCAGCTCCTAACAGCCTCCCAGCTTCTTAGACAACCAGAGATAAGAATGCCGGCCCAACCGTGCGTATGTTGCTCAGGAAGGAAAGAGAACTCCGTCATTGTCGCTGTCTGTCGCCCCAAAATGTCATGTGGTCACAGGGGGTTACCCCAAAAACAAGAGTGCCCTCTGGTGGCTTTTAGGGTAAACCGCTTTAATTGTCCACCCGGTTACACTTATATTAAAAAAAATTCCTGGATGGAGACGGTGATCCGGATCAGTCCCAAAATTTCATCATTTGTTCCTTGTCCCATTTCACACATTTCCTGATAATGTCATCCAAATCCATCCATGAGTTTTCGAGTTGTTTTGAACACAAACAAACAAACCAACGCCGGCCATCACATGACCTCCTTAGGTAAATATAATTATTATGATACGCTGCATCTATAGAGCGCTTTTCAAAAACTCAAAGACGCTTTACAAGTTAAAAACAAACACAGGTATACAAATCAAACATTTAAAAAGAAAACAGAACAAATACAGTTGAAAGTGCAGTAGAAAGCAAAAATTCATAGTTGAAGTCTATGTAAATAATGTATTGTGTGTAGTGTATATAAATTTAGGGAGATTACAAGCTGAAAGCAGAACAGAAGAGGTGTGTTTTTAATCTAGTCTTGATTAGTGGTAGGGTCAACGGTTTCACGGATATGTCGTGGGGGTGAGTTCCAAAGGGAGGCGGCGGCAACAGGGAATGTTCTGGTCCTGGGGAAGGTCAGGAGGTTTGCATCGGAGGGAACAGGAAGGGGTGTCGGGGTGGAGCAAGTCCTTAAGGTGAGAGGGGGCCTGGTTATGGAGCGCTTTATGGGTGAGTAGGAGGATTTTGGATTGGATACGGTACGGGACAGGAAGCCGGCGAAGGTTCTGGAGGACAGGGGTGATGTGGTCATGGGAACGGGTGTGGGTGAGGAGGCGGGTGGCAGAGTTTTGGATGTACTTAAGTTTATTGAGGAGGTTGGATGGTGTTGAAGTAGTCGATGTGATGAAGGCGTGAATGAGGGTTTCAGCTGCAGGGAAAGAGAGAGAGGGGCGAAGGCAGACGATGTTCTTGAGGTAATGGAAAGCTGCTTTTGGGATTCATGTGTTGGGAGATGGCGAGTTTGTCGTCAAAGATGACTCCAAGGTTAGTGGGGCGAGGGTGAGAGGGTGAAGTTAGCAAAAGCGAGGTGGAAGTCTTTGGCTGTTGAGGTGAAGGAACTGGGACCTGTTATGGGAATGTCGGGTTTGGCACAGTTGAGTTTGAGAAAATGTGTTTGCATCCAGAAGCTGATATCAGA
This sequence comes from Dascyllus trimaculatus, assembly GCA_024666655.1. NCBI lineage: Eukaryota > Metazoa > Chordata > Actinopteri > Pomacentridae > Dascyllus > Dascyllus trimaculatus. Next base: position 37,972,199 of record CM045447.1, on the reverse strand, counting down.
AAGACAATTTGAGAGAGTAGAATGGGCCTGAGGGTCGATGGATTTGGTGGATATGTAGAGCTGGATGTCATCGGCGTAACAGTGACTGAGGGGGAGGAGGTAGAGGATGAAGGATATGACGTGTTATCAAAAGCAAGTTGGAATTTCTGCTGCGTGCATAAAAATGTTTTTTAACAGCGACCCAACTTCATTCTCTCCCACAGGATTACGTCTACCCGGACGCTAAAGACAGACAGTTCCTGCGTTACTTCTATAAGGGGGCCGCCAAGAAGAAATTCAACGTGGCAAAATACAACGAACTGAAGGACGAACTGGCTCAGGTTGGCTCACTGATTTGTTCCAGCTCATACTTTGAACGTACGAATGCAATCGAACGTCATTCCACTGCTTCTTTTTTTTTTTTTTTTTTGTCTGCATTTATACTCATCGTTTAACACCACAGAAGGGGGTCAACTTTTATGACATCAATGCATATTTTAGTCCTGCAGCAAAATATATTATTATTCAGTGCATGTGCGTGACCATCACCGGCCACCCCTGGGACTAAGCTATCATTCTTTATTGAATTTTTCTATCATGAGCCAGAGGGGGCAGTGCAGCACCTCAGTGAATTGAGGGTAAAACAAATGAAGGACAGGGCAAGACAAGACGAACAGGGAGGGTAAAGACGGGCAGTGCCATTTGAATCCTATAAGAATGCTGTAAAATGCTGTGTCATTCCCAACAACTGATCCCACATCCGGTGCTTCTAACGAATGTCTTCTGTGCGGCAGGTGGAGGACGACCTGAGGCGTCTGAAATACCCGACTCAACTCCAGCTGCCGATCGAACAGATCCAGCCAAAGCCATAGATGGAGGCAAGCCATGGACGACAGCCACTCACACTTTACCGGAGCAAAAACAGAAGCATCTGCTTTATTTTGATAACTTCGCCTTTTTATCAGGAATCCACGTCATTCTGAGTTTTGTTTACTGCCTTGATAATGATGCCAAATGTATCCTTGAGAAATATAGAAAAAAAACTGATCGAAATTAAAAAAGAGTATTTCCCCAAATTTGCTCGAGTCCGTCGCATGTTTTGATCGTAGTCATTGTTGGAGACAATTTCAGGACAAATAAAGGCTGCGCACGCTTTTTATTTTTCCATGCAAAGAATTACAGTTTAATAAAACAAGCACAGAATCAGTGTGGATGCTGGTAGCTTCATGTTTCTTGACACAGATCATGTTACACAGCTGGAGGTGTTTTCAGTCCACAGTACAGCTTGAGTGAAAATAAAAAACACACCCTCCTCCCTGAGGTTCTTCACACACACGAGTGTTGGTCGTCGTTTTGGGTGCAAATACGCATTACTAAATGTACTGTAAACCGCCGTGACGCAAAGAACAGCACAAACACGAATTCCCTTTTTATTTAAGGAGCGAGCTTGAAGACAAACGGCGTGTAGGTGTGTGTGTAGTGCTTGGACGATCTGTTGAGAGGTTACTGATCAGTGGTGCTTACAGATGTGAACAGAAGTCATGTACAGCTGTTTTACTGGTCGCCACTCTGTTCTGTAAGTGGGTAAGCTGTGAAATAGTTGTCTGGCTCATAAACGTACCCGCAGCCGAGAAAACCAGACTTCCCTGAGGTGTCTGGCTTCCAAGTCTAGAAATGTCAAGTTCTGCTCTTTGCTTGACTTTTTTTTAAAAGTTTTGCGCCATGACGCAACGTTTCTGTGCTACCAGAGTGATTTAAGCTTGATCACAAACTAGCCGACATGGAATGTGGTCCATAATTTAAAAAGGAAGTTTAAAAGCGATTTCTTGAAAGTGCAAAATGTGTACTGATCTACAGGGACTGGACGAAATAACAGGAACACCTCGCAACAGGATACAATCCAGGACAAAGACGTCAAACTTACAGCTTGAAGTTTTACTGTACGATTGTCTTAAGAAGGACATTGCCAGTTTTTTGAGCCAAACTGATGCAACGGTTTGGGTAAACACTGGTGTTTGGTCAGTATTTGCATATTGATATGTGCATTTGGGGCATTCGACAGGAAGTTGTTAAGCTTAGGTGGTAAGAGACTCGGATCCTGTCTTGATTAGTTATTTGGAAGGCAGCCACAGTTCAGTCCAGTCAATAAACATGACAAGTACAGTGTAAAAGAGTACATGGAAGGAAGCTGTTCCAACACACAGTTTAACTTGAAGTCCTGCAGCGGTGGTGCAACGGTCAAGTCTCTGGACGACTGAATTTCACAGGATCAAACCCCAGTGCGGCCATTGTTGGGCCCTTGGGCTGACCCTGGAGCACAACTTGGATTTGCGAAAACGACATTTCACAATGCTGTAAAAATGTATTCGTGACAAGTAAAGGTTTCTTCTTCTTCTACAGGAGCTTGTTAAGCTTAGGTGGTAAGAGACTCAGATCCTGTCCTGATTAGTTATTTGGAAGGCAGCCACAGCTCGGTCAATAAACATGACATGTTCAGTGTAAAACAGCACACAGGAAGCTGTTCCAACACGGTTTAACTTGAAGTTGTCCTGGATTGCATTCTAATGGCAGGATTAAAGTGACTGCCCGTGACCACACACATTCATACATGTTCACCTGATGTAAATAGAGGTTGTTCCTGTTATTTCATAACCACTTATATCACTAGGAATATCAAGACTACTGATTAGCTCACTTTTCGACTAACAATGTCCACGAGCAGAAATCGGATAAGGGTTTGAGGAAGATCTGCAGTGTTTTTCTTGTTTTAAATCTCAGGTCAGAAGCCCCTATTTCTCAGGCTTTTACATTAAACCAGCTCACTTGATAACTGAGGTCTTGCGTTGTTATTTCTTTGAGCGGAAGTAGAGTTTCTTGGTAAGCATTGAAGCAAAGCAAGGCACTTGCTTCTTCCCGATCATGCTCCGGTCAGCGGCGGACATCACGCTCCTCATCGACACTTTTCTGTTGACCAGCGTGAGCAGTTCGGTGAACTCAAGGGAATCCCCAAACCTTCGCAGCATCTCACACAGATCCTGGATGTACCAGGAGCCGTTTATGGTCTCTCGGTGGGAGTAATAACCTTAGCAAACAGAAAACAAACAAAAAGTTAATATGGACGCTGAGTGAGATAAAGGATAAGCTACAGAGGCAGTGCTTCGTCCCAGTGTTTATAAAAGATCATTAATAAAACCTCAAAAATGTTCAGTGCATTTGGTTCAAACTGAAGGAATCACTGAATTTCAGATCTTGTCGAGTTCATGTTTACTGACTTTACAAACGAGCCGAGAGGAGTAAACATGTTTACAAGTGCTACTCATATAAACATGTATAACACTGACTAGACATGAGCATCACTGGGACCAAGATTTTAATTTATCAGCAGTTAAACTTGTGAAATTACACTAAAAATTCATATTTAAAATACCACGGCTGGAACGATTGCTTGAGTCCAGCTGGTGAACTGAGGCCGTACTTTTCAAGTAGTCCTGGCACTGTTGTTTGGTGACACCCAATTCAAATGTACAGCCCAAACTAACCACCCTCAAACATGCGACGTGACTCACCTTCAGCCACAGAATAGCACATGATGAAGTCAGCACCGGCAGGGAGGGTGTGTACGGCGCTGGCGTCCACCACCACCTCATTCGTCTTTAAGTCGCTGTCCACAGCGTCACAGACGGTCACTGGATCGTCATGCTTGTCTCCGCGGCACGCCTACAGACGGACACTTTCACTGTGACTGCATGTTCAGAAACACTGGGCTTTGTTTTTTACAGAAGCCCTAAGCGGCCATGGTCCAACTTAATTTTGTCACTCTGTTTTCTCGTTATAACGACATAAATTTTCCGGTGAGGTACAAAGCGAAACCAACCCTCCAGACCAGAAGGAGCTCTGCCACCGCTGCACACTACCGACTGAGAGTTTGTTAAAGTTGGGAAGATGCTCACAGATTTGGACTTCCAGCGTCAATAACTCATTAGTGACACGTTGTCAAATCATAAACAACTGTAGTTGCAGTTGATGCTGCAGTGATTCTGGTGACACTACAGTACAGTAGAGTGAAGTTATTGAATATTTGTGTCGTGTTTCTCTTCGCTGTTGCAGCGGTTTTGAAATTTGCAGACGGTCCCTGGACACTCGTCGTCCAGCCGGCTGCTCATAGACACCAGTGTTATTAGTGCAGCTTGAAAGACAGCTACTGTTGATAAAGCTGGGCTTGTAGCACATCGTCTACCTGACAACGATGGAAAGAGGCATCGATTATGATTTGACAAAGTGTCACTAATGAGTTATTGATGCTGGAAGTCCCAATCTGTGAACATCTTTCCGACTTTAACGAACTCTCAGTCGGTAGTGTGCAGCGGTGGCAGAGCTCCTTCTGGTCTGGAGGGTTGGTTTCACTTTGTACCTCACCGGAAAATTAAGTCGTTATAACGAGAAAACAGAGCGAAAAAATTAAGTTGGACCATGGCCGCTTAGGGCTTCCTTAGTTTTTTGTTTGCATGTACCTGTATTACAAAAATCTTGGGCTTTCCCGCCAGGCTCTTGCACTTGTCTCCCTTGAACAGTGACGTGATATCCTGGATGCTGATCTTGCCATCGTAGGCGTACACGTGGTCATCCTCGCCGTGGCTCAGGAAGGCCAGCAAAAAGCAGTCGGCGTCCGAGTGGTCTTCCTCTGCAGCTGATGGAACAACAGGTATCTGTTAGACTTGCTGCTAAACGAGCCAAAGCGCAAATCACAAACTGGATTGGACCAAGTTTTCTCTGCATCGAAACGAGAACAAGGAACTGGGTAAGAACTGTCTTCTGAGTTTAACAAGTGATCGTATACAGGCGTACCTTCACGGATTTTATCCAGGACTTCCACCTGTTTGTAGTCCTCGTAACTCCTCACCTCAAAGTTTAGATCCCTGAATCTAAATGAAAAGAGAAAATCAGTCGAGCGTGTAGTTAAATACAAGAAAAAGTATGGGAACCTTTTGGAATTTCATGGTTTTCTGCATTAATTTAATTGACAAATATGATGCCCCTAATATAATAACACAAAAAAAATCTGACCTTCCATGTCTTTACTGAGAACAACCATAAAAACATCACAGTGCTACTGGAAAAAGTAAGTGAACCCTTGAGTGAATGACCTCAAAGAAGCTAACTGGAGTCAGGTGTTGACATACCTGGAGTCTGAAGGTGTGGACTAGAGCTACTCTGACTGATAAAAACCACTCAAACTTTCTGAGTTTGCTCCAAACTACGAGCCATACCTCGCCAAGAAGAGCTTTCAGAGGATCTACGATCAAGAATTGTTGATTTACATGAAGCTGGAAGGGTTGCAGAGTGAGTTAAAAGACTTCAATCTGCAAATGGAGACACGTTAGGACTGTGGCGACTCTACCAAGGAGTGGGCACCCGGTCTAAGTGACCCTCTTAAGAGGACAACGAAGACTCATCAGTGAGGTAAAGAAACAACCCCGAGTGACAGCCAAAGGTTTGGAGGCGTCACTGGAGCTGGATAACATCTGTGTTCATGAGTCTAGAGCAGTGGTTCTCAACTGGTGGGTCGGGACCCAAAAGTGGGTCGCGAAGCCATTTTCAGAGGGTCGCAGAAGCATGTCCCCCCAAAAAGTAGTGAGTCTTTTATTTTAAAGGACGTGTTTCTATGACACAGTTTGCTTTCAATAGCAGGATATTTAGTGGTGGTGACACCAGTAGTTGCCCACCATTGACCTCTTGATTTGGCTCTACCAGCTTATTGGAGAAATTATGCTTAAAAACGTGTCAAAAATAAACCAAAATATGTTCTGACTCTGTCAAAATTGGCCAAAATAGACCCCAAAACTTAGTAAAAACATCCAAATATACCAAAATGAGCAAAAAATAAGTCAAAATATTCCTGTTTGTATCAAAATACATTGAGACTCCACCCAAATAAACCTTAATTTGTTAACAGGAACAGCAAACTTCAAAAATTTGGGTCGCGACCGTTATTAATAGAGACATAGTGGGTCCTGAGGCTGGACCAGTTGAGAACCACTGGACTAAAGGATGTAAATCATTGAACAAGTAAGGCGTCTATGACAGGACACCATGAAGGAAGCCACTGCTTACTAAAGAGAACACTGCTGCATGCCGGAAGTTTGCGAAGGAGGACGTTGAGACTCCACAGCGGTGTTAGTAAAATGTTTTGTGGACTGATAAAAAATAAGATTGAACTATTTGGAAAGAACACAAAGGGCATACCATCATGAAAACATCATCCCAGCCGTAGAGCATGGTGGAGGAATCATCATGTTGAGACCTGCTTTGCTGCATCAGGGCCTGGCCAGCTTACAATCATTGAGGGGAAGATGAACTCCCAAGGAACATGAGAATGTCTGTACGTCAGCTGAAACTCATGGCCCAAAACACCGGAGCAAGTCCACAACAGACCTCAACCCAATAGAGATGCTATGGAAAGGCTTGAGATGTCCAAAGAATATGACAGAGCTGAAGCAGTTTTGCCAGTTCCCTCCTGAACGAGGTCTGATCCACAGCTAAAGGTAGCGCCTGGTTGGGGTTATTGCTTCCAAGTGGGGGTCAACCAGTTATTAATTCAAGGGTTCACTTACTTTTTTCCACTGCCATCTTGAATGTTGAATGAGTGTGTTCAATAAAGACATTAAAGAGTAGAAATATCACATTATACTTCTCAGTACCCTCAAATTAGATGAAGATAAGATTTTATGGCAAATCAATGCAGAAAACTCCAAAAGGTTCACAAGCTTTTTCTTGCCACTGTTTAACACAAAAGGGGCAAAGCGCTGGAAACATATTCCTACCACAGGAAAGACTTACAGCTGCTGAACAAGTGCAGGCTTGTTCTTAAGCAGACTGTTAGACTCCTGCAGCAGCTGGCCGGGAGGCGATACCTTTTCTCCAAGTTGGCGCGATCAGCGTTGGTTCCATGTCTGTTGTTCAAGCGCAGGTGCCAGTAGAAGCGCTCCTGGTTGAAGATGAGCGCCAGGCCTCGCCGTTTGTTGCCCATCTTGTACTCCTCTGCGGGATCCAAACCCAATGAGCTGTTTCAAAATGAAAAAGGAGCTTGTGAATACAGTGTGAAGGGATGTCCAGCTGATACCCACATTAAAGAAGCTATTTACCTTGAGATGAAGGCATCGGTCTCTGTTATGTTCTCCGTGCATGCTGTAGAAAACGACACACACATGAAAAACAATGACAAGATAAAAACACTCTGATGAACTTTGCTTTACAGCCAAAAACACACAGGAGGATGGAGCTTTTCAGGCTGTTGTTAAAAAGTACAACTACAGGCGCGTGAATTGCTCCACCGCTGCTGGCGTGATCTTCCATAGATATATATACGTAGACGCCGCATTGACTGTGGAGGGACGTGCCTAAAGCTCCACCATCTTGGTACAGGGCTAGCAGAAGCGGGAGTGAATGTAAGTCTATGGAGGTAAAAGGTACTCCACAATCTTAAAGTAAAATTATTCACTGAATTTTCGACCGATTTCCAAACAGTTTGGTTTGTTAAAAACGTCACACATGTAGCTTTGACACAGGATGCTTGGATGCTTTTGTTCTATTTATGTCTGCCTGTCCGTCCTCCATGTCTGACGTTTGTAACAAACAATATATGTTGACAACTGATGGATTTATGATCACTTTTATAGTGCAGACATGTCATTCCTCTGTAGACGTAATGCACTGTAGGGGCGAGTGGCACTGTACCAAGATGGCCGCCGCGTAGGCACGTCGGCTCCAATCGGCAGTGGCAGTAAATGCGGCGTCTACGTATATATGTCTATGTGGGGGTCAAGCAGCCATTGTTCCACCAGCTTAGAGTCCCTCCAGCCCTCAATAGCAGCCTGACAGGAGGAGAAAGATGGCAAAGAACAGCGACCAAAAGTGACGCCTCTGCTCCCCACGCTGCAGATGTGTCGGTTCGACTCTGTGTGCAAACAGCTAAGGAGGTATTGTGTGATTTAAAAAACAAAACAAGTCAGTGCTCTGTTTGCTTCTATCCCCTCCCCCCTCTTCCCCACTCCCAACCCAACCGGTCGAGGCAGATGGCCGCCCTCCCTGAGCCTGGTTCTGTCTGAGCTTTTAGAACCTTTTTTGTTTCTGTTCCTGTGGAGCGGAGCCAATTGGATCTTATCATCATCTTTTTGGAGGCTGCATCCTGATATGTATAATAAATATTTAGTCTACGCTAATATTAACTGGGTGAAATAACACTTTTTAAATTGGAAACACCTCATTTTAATACAACCACCTTAAGCATTATTGTATTGTGTTATCTGTGCAATTTTGTGAATTTTTACATAATTTTATATTGTAAATTTTGTAAATGAAATATTTTAAAGGACCCCAGGAAGACTAGCGGCCATTAAATGGGCAGCTAATGGGGATCCTAATAAAACTAATACAACTAATAAACACAACTGATCTTTTAAAGGACATTTATTACCTCGGCCAAGGAGGTCATGTTTTTGCTGGTGGTTATCTGTTTGTTTGTCTGTCTGTTAGCAACTTTATGCGAAAAGTCATGAATGGAAGCTGGATAATGGGACAAGGAACAGATGATTAGATCTTGGTGGTGATCTGGATCACCGTCTGGATCCAGGAATGTTTTCCAGGATTCTTTAGCATTAGGAGATAGGGCAACGTGCATGTATATGTGCATGTAACTCCACAATAAATGTCCAGTCTGCTTGGCTAAAAATACAGGATCAGTTCCTGCTAATTTCTACAACGTCTCAACATTTGATCCAGATACAGGAAAAATTCCAGATACTAGGATCCAGAACAGGAAAACCTAGAGGGCCTGTGGAATGGTCATCACTGTAAGGTAACAGATGAAGATCCAGACATGCAGCCAACACCAACATGTAGCTGAGACTCTGCTGAATCAGGAGGATCCAACAGATCTGTAGTAGAATCAACAGCTATGGAGCTGGATCCAGAAGAAACCACCATTACCCAGAAAGAGACTCTGGTGAATAACTATTGAACTAATGATGATATCAATGTGAATCCAGATGCTAAGGGTTTGTTTTCTGGGTCAAGGAGTCTGATAATGTAGATAAAACAATCCTGGGACGATTATTTCTGGGTGTAAATCCCAACATGGGGTGAAATGAGCTGCTTGGAGGAGGTCTGAGCTCTATGAGGGCTTTTCTAGTTAAAGGACTGTTATAGTTTTCATGAGCTAGCCAAGTTCCTACATCCTCAGTTTTTATTTTACTCACCAAACAACTTGATTAGTTTCTGAATGACAAGGAATCAAAGGGGATATCAGGAATTACTCACATGATGACTAATAATCAGGGTAGTTAAGGTTGATGTTTAATCTGTACTTTGGCTTTGCTGGCACTTAAACTTCACATCTATTGCCCTTTTTGTTTCACTTTTGCTTTTTTCAGATTAAACCTCCTGTCCTCTCCTGGTACGGGTTTGTTAAGGAGCTATAACAGGTGTGTAATGGTGTAAATGCTCACCTGCCCTGTCAGAGGCTGGTCTGCTGTCCGTAGCAACACTTCCTGGGAAAGTGGAGGAAAACAGCAGTGAAGACCAGACTTTGAAAAGGGTTCAGTGGTGTCAAAAACCTGCCTCACATGTCGTACTAACTGTGTAAGTCAGTAAATAGAAGAGCAAACTACAGTTAAGGTGCGACAACACAGTAAACACAGCTTCCCTGATGATACTGAGCCAAACTTACAGAGAAAACCACACAACAGCGTTTATTTCTTAGATTTTAAAAGCCACGAAGAACTCTTACGCCTGTGTTTGAGTTAAAAACATAGATTTAAAGCGCTTACCTCCACTCGAGTCGTCTGCCCGGCTGGACATGTTCGTAGCTCGTCTTTCCACCGCACTGAAAAATGAATTTGCTTCGTCAAGCTAGCACTTATGAATCAGGTTGTAGCTCCGCCCACTCCGCGATCTTATTGGCTGAAACTATCAAACGGGGGATCCAATTGGTTGTCGCGCGTGTCAGTCAAAGATCAATCGTCAGGACTTCCGTGTTTGCCACATTGGATCAGCGAGTCTTTAACCCGGTATGGCAAAACTTTTATTTTAGGAGGAAGGAAATATTTCACACTAGTTTTTGGGAGCTTGGGGATCCCTGATAATATATCTGTGATAAAATGTGACCCCCCTCCTCCATTAAATACATTAGAAGAAGTTTTATTTCAACAAACATCAGCCACAGGTGGTTTATGAATCAGTGGGTTAGAGATCAGCTGCAGTGTTTTCCTGTGGGGTGCTGAGTCTTCCTTTGATTCACCATCATCATCATCTTCATTTTGCCTTCATCCCCAGACTCATTGTCATCAGACAAGCCTTCTGTTTTCAGAATCATTAAATCAGAATAGGTCGTATAGCTCCCTTCACCCACTGATGCACACACACATGTTCATCACATACAGCATGCGACTCTACTGACTGAATCCTGATCTCCTACCTCTCCCTCACCCCTGATTCTGGGTTTCGCTCTTCCTCACAGTCGTCACTGTTGGAAGAAATGGGCCTAAACTGCTCGATCGTGCTCCTTACACCCATAAAATGTCCGTGCATCCATTTTCTGTGAGTAATAGTAGATAAAAAAAAAGATTCTCCATCCATGCGCATGTTATTGTTCAAACAAAAGTGGTGTAACTGCACGAATGAATGAAAAACTACCATTTTAGTATGTAAATAAAGTCATAAAGTGTCTTTACTCAATCGAATATGCTCCTTCACACATTCATGCACATCACAGACATTATTTATACGAAGGTATTTGAATTCAAACATGTTAAATAGTGACGTTTATCTCACCTTCTGCTGGCAGTGACTCTTCACCAGACTTTTAATGAGATGTTTTACTTTTAAAATGTTCAAGGGCCGGTGCGTGGGCCGTAAAAACACCTGCCAAGGAGGGTTAAACATTTAAGTATGAAGATTTAACGAATTCCGAACACCAAGCGGGAGATTAAGGAAGATTCAGGCGAAGATTAGGATAGATAAATAAATATATAATCCAGATGAATATCGTGTGTGTGGCCTTATTTCTTATTACTAAAATCATTTCAGTGACATGTTTAATGTTCAGGATCAGCAGAAGCACAAAGACACACCAGTGACACATGAATAAAATGTCAATAACACCACGTCTTTATTTTCAGCGACAAGTTATCATTTGCTTTCTGTGCATCAGTAGTAGTGTAAACCAGCGCATTCTCCTCCATGTGGGAATTTACACGTTTTATAAAAGGAAAAACTACAATATGTGCTGCAGATGTTGACTTATTTATCATGTGCTCCTATTAGGGAAACTAAGTCCCTTTACATTCTAAGACTGTCAGTTCTTGAAGGAACAGCTCCACCTACAATCAAGTAAATATTAATCATTTATTGCTGCAACTGTTTTTCCTAACATCCATCCATCATCTATACACCACTTAATCCTCCGTTGGGTCGTGCCAACCAAGCATTTACACCTACGAACAATTTAGAATAATCGATTAACCTCAGCATGTTTTTGGACTGTTGGAGGTGAGAACCCACGCTGCACAGGGAGAACATGCAAACTCCAAACAGAAAGATCCTAACCGGGACGCGAACCGGGGATCTTCTAGCTGTGATTCGACCGTGCAGCCCCACTATTCCTAACACGCGTGTTGGAATTCCTAAAGCTGACCTGCCGTGTACTAAAAAAAGACTTCAGGTTGTTCTGCTTTAGCATTTAGTAAGAATAAATCAATTAAACGTGTACTCGCTGAACAGAGTCAGTCATTTATTTAACTGGATTATTAAGATTTAACAGACCCCTAAAACAAAGTGTTGGTTTCCAGACTGGATCCTTCCCAAGCATGAATGAATCAAGGGTCCCTGAACACCTCGTTTCCAGTCCATCAGGGAAAAATCACATTAAATCAAATTAACAAAATATAAATAATTAATTACACAAGTAGAACATATTAATTGTCCACTCTCACATTCAGCGTCTACAAACGGGTGCAGTTCAAAACGCTAATAAAAAGGACAAAGGACACAGATTAGTGCCAGCCAAAGGAGCCCCGTCCCTGAGAGGAAAGTTTAATGCCGGCAGCCTTCGGTTAGTGTTGAGTTTCTGACCCACAGTCCGGCTCCTGTGGCGGGGTCACAGTTCCCTCTTCACTTCATACTGACATATGCAGGAGTCTCGCTGAGCGTCCAGGTACGGCTTACATCCCAGGTGCATGACGGCGTCGAAAAGCAGAGTCACCGCCGACTCGCACGCTGTCAAGACGGAAGGAACACAGTAAACAACAGACGTGTAAATACCACAGCTGTGTGCATTAAAACATGTTGATCAAACAGATTAAAATCCATTTTACTTCAGTAAAATAAAAAAGGGCAACATTCCCAGTTACAGCAGCCTAGAGATCCATGAGGCAGAACAGATTTGATTAAACTCTCTGAATATAACTCATCAAAATCTCCTTCCAGACCAGAACAATGAAGATATTCTGAAGAACAACCGCCAGATTAAAGTGTCTAGACCGTCAACATTTAAAATGACGGTTCCTAGAATTATGGACAATTGTGCTCACTTTCATTTTACTAAAATTCAACTCAGGTCTTTATTAGTTGCTTCCCCTGTTACTGTCACCAAATGATAAACAAAGTTTAAACAGTTTAAAATACAGCTCTATGTTTCCCTCTGCTGGATCTACGGTGTACTACAACAATGTGCTCTCTAATGCAATCACTTAAATATGTCTGCAGAACAATTAAATCCATCCAGCACACTCGCATTCACACCTAATTTAGAATAATCAGTTAACCTCAGCATGTTTTTGAACGGTGGGAGGAAGTCGGTGAAAATCCACGCTGCACAGGGAGAACATGCAAACTCCACACAGAAAGATCCCAGGCGTCCTAACCGGGGATCTTCTAGCTGAGAGGCGACGCTGCTAACCACCGAGTCACCATTCAGCCCCAACAATTAAATCAATAGCTTTTATTATTAGAATTTAACTACGGCAAAATGTTTGTATCTTAAGATGTGAATCTGAACTTGAATGAATGCTGATGATGTACCAAAGCCCAACTTTTTACAACCAGATTTCACATTTGAGGAGCACCTGAGGGCTGCACGGCAGCTCGGTTGTCAGCACCATCGCCTCGCAGCTGGAAGATCCCCGGTTCGCATCCCGGTTAGGACGCCTCGGGTTAGGAGTTTGCATGTTCTCCCTGTGCATGCGTGGGTTCTCACCAGGTTCTCTGGCTTCCTCCCACAGTCCAAAAACATGCTGAGGTTAATTGATTATTCTAAATTGTCCGTAGGTGTGAATACTTGGTGTCTGTTTCTATATGTTGCCCTGTGATAGACTGGTGACCTGTCCAGGGTGTCTCCTGCCTTCGCTCTAGTTGGTTGGGATAGACTCCAGCACCCTGCGACCCTACAGAGGATTAAGCGGTGTATGGATGATGGATGGAGCACCTGAGGCACTACAATTAATAAACTAATTCGAATAGTGCAATCTTTAAACAGCCCACTGTCTGAGTACTTTCTCATATTACAGCAGGAGGAGGAGGGACAACAGTAAACAGGCATTTCAGTCATAATAGGAAAAGAACAGATGCTACTACATAATAACATGAACAATAGCTCTGTTCTGATCAAGTTCCCCAGCAAACAGCTAAATGGATTTCCTGCTCTGATGTTTGATGACATTTTGACTTGGCAAAGGAGGAAAAGCACATGAGGAGCACCAGGAGTCCAACTGAAATCATATTCAGTCATCGATTTGAGCCGTTACCCGCCGTGAACGACAGACTAAACGTCAAAACTCGTGCTGCAGTCTTCATGTCACGGGGAAACAATGTGTTGTTAACAGCACTGGAGAGCCAACCATATTTGCAGGTACGTAGAAGCTACTTAAAGAGCTGCAGCTGAGCATGATGCTAGGATTGACTTACTCTAGGTGAATGTGAGCCTGTTCACCAAGCTAGGACGGAACAAGTTCATGGTTTTCAGATAAGAAGGAGACTTTAGCAGAGAAGCTAAATAAGGTTAAAGTATGCGTGCATGCATATTTATAGTGACTGCTTAAGGGTTTACCTCTAGGCATCTCCACTGATAAGTATATGAATTCTGTCTGGATCAACAACATAATGAAACATCCATCCATCCATCCATCCATTATCTACACACCGCTTAATCCTCTGTAGGGTCACGGGGGGACTGGAGTCTATCCCAGTCGACTCAGGGCGAAGGCAGGGGACACCCTGGACAGGTGGCCAGCCTATCACAGGGCTATAGATAGAGACAAACAAGCACACTCTCATTCACACCTACGGACAATTTAGAATAATCAGTTAACCTCAGCATGTTTTTGGACTGTGGGAGGAAGCTGGAGAACCCGATGAGAACCCACGCTGCACAGGGAGAACATGCAAACTCCACACAGAAAGATCCCAGGCGTCCTAACCGGGATGCGAACCGGGGATCTTCTAGCTGTGAGGCGATGCTGCTAACCACCGAGTCACTGTGCAGCCATAATGAAACATATCCGTGATAATTTCAGGGATTTATCTTTGAGAGCTCCTAAGATATTGTCATCCAAACATAACCTCAAATTGCGATGCGCAGATCCAATTTCCAAGCCAGTCAGAGATGGTTAAGCAGAAGGCCCCTGAGTACAAATCAGCTGTATGTTTAAACACCGTCTTATTTGCCGTGTGTGCAGAGCCTCTCAAATTCACCGTGTCTCACCTTGGACACTCTGAGCCAGTCCCAGAGTCCTCTGCACGTTCCTGCAGATGGTCTCCAGGCAGTCCTGAAACTGGTCGTCGCAGTCGTGCTTCTCGCGGCCGCAGGTGTCGTAGCAGCGGTCGTGCTGGTTGCAGCATTTGGTCATGGACGGGATGCCTATATCGAACTGGAAAGAACAGCTGGGTTACCGAATCAAAATCAGATCAACCTTTATTGTCATTTAGCTGTACGTAGAACCGTAGCGCAGGCAGAGTGAGAGGGCGTTTCTCTAGGAATCCAATAAGAGAACATAATTTAAACACACATTTACAATCGTCAGCGCCCTGCTCTTACAGCGGCTCTGGAAGAGTTCCTGGACAGAAGGGAGGGAAACTCTGATGACCCTCTCAGCTCCTCTAACTATCCTCTGCAGGGCTCCTTTGTCTGACTTGGACTTCTAAATCAAGCCTCAGCTGGATTCCTGTGCCTTGTACTATGAAGTAAAGTGCTGTACAAGACTAAAACGCACTTTGGTATACTGTGTGGACACTTGAGACGCCTCCAACCCCCAAAACACAGTCAGACTACCTGGAATCCAAACAGCGGGGAGCCACATCCGTTGGGTGGTGGATTCTTGTATCCGGGACGAGGCGCCGGCTTGTACCCTGTGAAAAAGGAGCAAAGGTGAAGATGTTTCTTGTTCTTCCACGTTCTATTATCTTGCTGTCAGAGATAACCACATCAGTACAGACGATTTAATGGCTTTCTGTGCCACTTAAAGGGAGAATTCTGTAGCTCCCAGTTGTTATATGAACTCAGAATTCATGAAGTTGGTCTCGAACTATCCACAGCAGAGAAAACACAGACATGAATACATGATATTTAGATGTGTCGGCGTGTCTGATACCAGCTGTGGCTCTTTAAAATGAAACACAGCCTCTATTAAGGTCACACAGTTGTTTAACACATCAGTAGCTGACTTGGAAAAAGGCGTTAAGGGAAGAAAAGCAGCAGCTGGTTTACCATCACTACACCTGTAATGACACAGGCCGTCATCGCCCCCAAACAGGTCCAGTGCTGCGTTCAGGTACGTGTCAATCTTGTGTATTCCATTACGAATAGTTTTCAGAGTCATTCTCCAGTCCGGAGTCTCTGGCTCTTGTTTGCAGGCGGACACATGAGGAAAACATCCCAGAGCGTACAAACCCAACAGCAAAGCGAAGGTTCTGTAGCCGTGGTGCCGCATAGTCCGCTGGACGGTGGAGCCGGAGAGCAGCGTGTCCCGGCACATCGGCTGAACTGGTTTATTCCTGAAAACGTCGCCCTGAAAGCATCTCAAGTGTCACTTCTGCTTGTTTTCATTTCACGTCCAAAGCGCAGAGGAGATACGAGCCGAGCTGCCGCGGCTTCCGGGTTTTAGGTGTCACGTGACCGCTAATGAGGAACACGTCACACGCTGCAAGGAAGGAGCAGGAGTCGTCATCTCAGAGACACGTCATTGCTGTACAAAACGCACATTTATTATATTTAAAGGTTAAAAAACGATTTAAGTAATTAATTAAAATGTGCTCCTACATTACCCACAGTTCAAATGGCTACCGGAAGTCCCACATCCTGTAGAGCGTGCAGTTAAACTTTAAAAGTCTCTCCAGTGTCATCACATTTTATACATACTGCTAAAATATAAAATGCAATAGGCAATGGGAGCCTAGTCACAGTAATATATACAGACTACACACATATACACTATGTTGCCAAAAGTATTGGGACACCCCTCCAAACAACTGAATTCAGGTGTTCCAATCACTTCCATGGCCACAGGTGTATAAATCCAGCACCTAGACATGCAGACTGCTTCTACAAACATTAGTGAAAGAATGGGTCGCTCTCAGAAGCTCAGTGAATTCAAGCATGGTACCGTGATAGGTTGCCACCTGTGCAATAAGTCCATTCGTGAAATTTCCTTGATTGATCGCCAACAGAGTCAACAGCTCCAGACCTCCAGACTTGGTGTGGCCTTCAGATCAGCTCCAGAACAGTGGTAGAGAGCTTCATTAATGGGTTTCCATGGCCCAGCAGCTGCATCCAAGCCTCACATCACTAAGGTCAATGCAAAGCGTTGATGCAGTGGTGTAAAGCACGCCACCACTGGACTCTAGAGCAGTGGAGACCAGTTCTCTGGAGGGACCAATCACGCTTCTCTGTCTGGACATCCCATGGACCAGTCTGGGTTTGGAGGTTGCCATGACAACAGTACTTCCTGACTGCATTGTTCCAAGTGTAAAATTTGGTGGAGGGGGGTTATGGTGTGGGGGTGTTCTTCAGGGGTTGGGCTTGGCCCCTTAGTTCCAGTGAAAGGAACTCTTAATGCTTCAGCAGACCAAGACATTCTGGACTATCTGATGCTCCCAACTTTGTGGGAACAGTTTGGGGATGGCCCCTTCCTGTTCCAACATGGCTGCCACCAGAGCACAAAGCAAGGTCAGGAAAGACATGGATGATCCAGTCTGGTGTGGAGGAACTGGACTGGCCTGCTCAGAGTCCTGACCTCAACCTGATAGAACACCTTTGGAATGGATTAGAGTGGAGACTGAGAGCCAGGCCTTCTGGTCCAACATCAGGGTCTGACCTCACAAATGCTCTTCTGGAAGATGGTCAAAGATTCCCACGAACACACTCCTAAACCTTGTGGAAAGCCTTCCCAGAAGAGTTGAGGCTGTTATAGCTGCAAAGGGTGGAACAACTCCATATTAAACCCTACAGATTAAGAATGCCATTAAAGTTCATGTGTAAAGGCAGACGTCCCAATACTTTCGGCAGCATAGTGTGTCTAGGAGTCCCCATCAGACCAGAACTAGAGGTCCAGTAGCTTTCTATTTATTTTTACAGGTACTGCAACATGAATCACAATTTTAGTGGATATAATAATTAAATGGTGTGATTTCTGCCATACCATACATGCATGTATCCCTAATGTATTTGTAGGCAGGAGCATCTCTGTAGCATCACTGTGCTTCCTTATTAAAGGTATGTTGTGACTCATTTTATCTGTATCCCACGATCTGTTTCTTGTACTACAATTTAGATTATATTTACATTAATAATACAACCCAGCTCAAGTCTCCAGAGGGATTTGGAAGTATGTGGTCTCCTGTCACTGCGGCGGACCACGTGGTGTGTGAGCCGCTCAGCTGACTTGCTGGGGGAGGAAGAGGAGAGAAGATGGAAGGGAACAGGGACGAAGCAGAGAAATGTATCAAAATAGCGACGACAGCCCTCGAAGCCGGAGACAAGGAGAAAGCTCTCAAGTTTCTCAACAAAGCGGAGAAGCTGTTCCCGACTGCCAGAGCCAAAGGTGAGGCTGCCTCCTCTGTTTAGCCGGTCAGCTAACCTAGCAAAGCTCCGTTTCGACTGTACATTATCAGGTGTTAGCATGTTTGCTAACGTCAGGCTCGGTTCGGTTCACAGCAGGTCACATATTGAGCGATACACAACAGACACACATGTTTGTATGACTCCTAAACATTAGTTAAATATCAACTATAGCTTAAAGATGGTGAATTTAGCAACACACTTCCGAGTTAGCTAAATTGTGGGCCTGATAGCTAAGCTAGCCTGCGCCTCCTCGCGGTGGACTTAGCAGTATATAAATTAAGATTATAGCTATGATCAGGTTTAGTGGTTAGTTAGCTGTTAACCTGTTGTGTTTCAGGATAACAATGACAAGCTGTTAGTTAACAAAGATCGAGCTGTCATCCATTCAGCAACGCAATTCCACCCATCGATCATGCTAACGTCTTGCTAACTGGTTAGCAGACTTTGAAGCACTCTTTAGCTGTAATTACACTTTCGCTCGCAGTAAAACCTTTCGTGAACAAAGATTCTGCGTGGATGTGTGGGGACTGTGATGCAGGGCAGTGTGTCCACGCCGTCAGGGCCACACAACAGACTGTCAATCCTTTAATTGAATGATTGGCCGGAGAGATCCTCGAAGTTCAGGTTAATCCCGGACACACCAGCTCTCAGTGAGATGACAGTGAACTCATGTTAGCTGTCATCTAACATCAGTTCACTGAGTGTGTTGTGTTGCCTTATATTACATATAAGATTGCCAGATTTGCACATTGGATTTTGTATTTATCAAAATAATCTGTGTAGTAATGTTATTTTTTTAGAGCTAGTGTTTACTGTATGCATGTTTTGGTCTTTACACTTCATTCCTAAGTGTTTGCACTGTCTTTGCTGCTGTAGCACTGCAAATTTCCCCACTGTGGGATTCATAAAAGTTTATCTTATCCTGCACTGAATTCATATTTGTAACACACAATTCATGCACATCACTTCAACAACCCTGTACATGTTTGCATGCACAGGTATAGTAAAGTCTAGGGCAGCCCAGTGGTTTGTGAAGCCAACTTGTAACCGGTGGGTCGCCGGTTCGAGTCCCCGGACTGGCAGGAGGTTGACGTGGGAAAGTGAGAGCAAGTCACCACCACGGTGGGCCCTTGAGCAAGGCCCTTAACCCCTGACTGCTCCTTGTATGTATAGTTCAGATTAAGTATGAATAAGATGGGGCTTTCCCCAAGGAATTTCCCCAATGGGATCAATAGATTATTGTGTTTTCACCTGCATATGACAAACGAACAAATCTGACTCTATCTTATCTTCTCTTATCTTGAAGATGAGTAACTCCTCAGGTGTTGAAGTGTAACCTGTTAGCTGAAATGCCAAACTGTGGGCCTCCTCTGCATAATTACACGCTTGGTCCCTCTGTGTGTAAAGCATAAATGACAGTGTCCAAACCTAGTAGCTTAGACAACCTGCATGCCGGTGTGGTGCCGAAAAGTGATCCTCTGCCGAAAACAGCTGCCTGTGTGTGGATCAAACAGTCATAACATGCGAATACACACAACTGTACTTGTTGTGACAGCAAACGTTTGTCTTTGTGAAACTTTAACGCTTCTTGTAAATGAATAATTGTGACCAAAGAAGTGTTTGCAGTTATGGTCAGGTCAGGATTATACTAGAGATGTGATGAATAATCAATCAGTTTGCCAGCTGTTAAATTTGTCACCGACTTTTTGATCATTGATTGGTATGTTTTTGAGGAAAAAAACTCGCAGTTCTCTGATTCCAGCTTTTTAAATGTGAATATTCTGCAGTTTTTCATTCTTAACGACAGTAAACTGAATCTCTTTGGGTTGTGGAGAAAACAAGACTTATCTGGAGGTTTGAGTGACTCTGATCGACATTTTTCCCCATTTTCTAAGATTTTACAAACCGAAGGACGGATGAATTTATCCAGAAAATAACCAACAGATTAATCAACAAATGAAAATTGATGCATTGCCAACATTTCAGTCACGATCGAGGTGCTACAGTCACTTTTTGGAAGGTGGAAAATGGGATTAAATGAGTCAAACTGGTCCTTTAAAGCCATTTCAACTGGTAAAGAAATTCCTGAGTTGGTTCATGTCGAACACAGAGGAGGTAAAATCATGCAGAGACATGAGGACAGTTGCTTTTGTGTACTAAAATCACTTTTTGGCACAACACCGGCACTGGACCTTTAAAAACTAGATGGCACTCAGGGGCACAGATCTGGCCACCAATTGTTAGAATTGTCATTATTCACGAGAGCTTCAACAAAGGCTCATTTAGTTTCTTCGTCATTCTTCAGCAAATGCTTTGAAGATTTGCCGATTCTGGCTCTGCAAGTGTGAGAATTTGGCGATGCTCTTCTGTGTCATGTGACCGTGAACTGAATATCTCTGGATGTCTTTCGAGTAAAACAAGTAAACGAAATGGATCAAGTTGGGCTGTGGGAAATTCGAAGCAACATTTTATGACATGCGATACACAAAACAGACCTTTAACTTGAGAGAAACAGTTGGAATGTGATGTGCAGTAAACAACACCAGAATGTGAATTATATACAGGCATTATGCAGAGGAGAAGGTACAACCCAGCAGGCTTTAAGCTGCTTGGCTGAAGAGTAAAATGCTTACTATATAGGAAAATGTACCCTGAGTAGGGACTGAAAGGAGCTGTGGAGTAAACAGGCTGTTGCTTTACATTCCTGATGCTCTGGATGCTGAGGCTCTTTATGATATTAGTATTCACAGTCATACAGTCGCACTCAAAATGATTCAACCCCCTGAGTAGAGTCCTGCATAAGAGCCACTCCTTTGCAAATCACTGGTTATCTCACGCACACCTGACATCACTAATCAAGGGCTTCATTAGTGGCTTTAGGTGTACCTGAGATAGAACACAAACACCTGGACTGGCTCAGGGTTTGTTCATATTTGTGATGTGACGTGAAGGGAGTTTTTACTGAACCAGAAATGGTAACGGCAAACCGAGTCGGGGAAAGACCTGAACATTAGCATGGGTCCATGTTAAGGTTTAAGCTGCTCGGTAGCTTGTTGCGGCAACAGTTGCCTTTTCACTGCCGGCACTTGAGTCACAAATGAGTCTCCTGAATCTGCACCGGTGAATAGCTTTGATAGAGTGCAGTTGCATGGAGAAGGTTTGCTGTTTACTGCAGACTTCACATCCAGATGAAGGGTTTAAATTGGAAGGCAGGCCAAAGCAGGGACCTTTAGCTCTCTTAATTGCAGTTTAGCACTAGCTATGTAGCTGTAGTAACCCCGCAGGTGTTGTGCCCATAGACATATATACGTAGACGCCGCGTTGACTGCCACTGCCGATTGGAGCCGACGTGCCTACGCGGCGGCCATCTTGGTACAGTGCCACTCGCCCCTACAGTGCATTATGTCTATAGAGGAATGACATGTCTGCACTATAAAAGTGATCATAAATCCATCAGTTGTCAACATATATTGTTTGTTACAAACGTCAGACATGGAGGACGGACAGGCAGACATAAATAGAACAAAAGCATCCAAGCATCCTGTGTCAAAGCTACATGTGTGACGTTTTAGCAAATCAAACTGTTTGGAAATCAGTCGAAAATTCAGTGAATAATTCTACTTTAAGATTGTGGAGTAGCTCTTACCTCCATAGACTTACATTCACTCCCCCCTCTGCTAGCCCTGTACCAAGATGGCGGAGCTTTAGGCACGTCCCTCCACAGTCAATGTGGCGTCTACGTTTATATTTGTTTTTATGTAAAGCGTCTTTGAGTGCTTGAAAAGCGCTATACAAATAAAATGTATTATTATTATTATTATATGTCTATGGTTGTGCCCGTATCACAGAGCAAGTTCATATGTACCATTGTGTCATTTGGCATCAGTAGCCTGGTTAATAACTGTGGCAGCTCACTTTAAAGAGGGACTATAGTGCAATGTTGTCATATGTATTACATCAAATCTATATATTAATGTGAGGGTGAAGTGCTAACCACTGAAAATCTATTCAACGCTGAAAGCTGTTAACCCACAACTGGCATACAAAGTGGAATAGTAGCAGGAGTTACACCAAATAATACACTGTTTACATCATGTTAAGTAGCCTGGAGGAGCGTGGGAACAGGGGATTATGGGGAGGGGATGGTTGCGCTTACGTTTCACGAGGACTGTAATGAATAATGCATCGATAAACATCTCAAAACACTGAACGAGTTAAAAGCATTTCTGCTGTCAAGGCAGCAGAAAGACATCATTAATGTGCTGCAGTGATGCTCTCCTGTCTTTGCATGTATTTTTGCCCTGTATTTTTTAAACTGATGACTTGAACTTAAAGCTGCAAGACGGACTTTTGAAATGATGTAAAGACTTGATTAAAAATAATGAAGTCAGTCTCTCCCCTACCTCCGACTGGGGCGTGATTTCTACTTTATAATTGTCATCTCGTTTAGTTTAGTGAAGTGTCTTCCTTAAAGGGTGCAGTGACGAAATAGTGCAGCAATTCAGATTATATCAGTTAAATGTAAGAGTAGTTTTATTGATCGCTGTCAACATGGTTGTGGTCAGCTAGTTACCTCCAGGATGGACCTGATGGATAGATGTGCTGCAACATTCACTGTGTCCGTGATGTTTGTAATGGTTGTAGAAGGCAAACTGGGACTGAAAACAAAATGATTAGTGTTGAATCATGATATTAAATGCCACAGTGAAGCTCGGATGTGTTTAATCATGTATTTGGATGTATAATGTTCATGCAAAGCTACAGTCTTTTGCATTCCAGCCATCCACTGGTCAGGAGTGGAGCATTTTGTTGTGCACCGATCAGACATAACATCATGACCATCTGCCTAGTATTGTGTTGGTCCAAAATGCTCTGAACCACTGAACTAGAGGACCTCTCAGGGGGTCCTATGGGGTCTGGAACCACTGGATCCTTTGGGTACTCTGGCTTGTGCAGTGGGGCCTCTGTCAATCCAACTGGTTCCACTGCATCCTGTTGATGCTTGATCAGAATGGGCTGTAGGAAGTCTGGAGGTCACATCAACATGTTGGACCATTGTCATGTTCCTCCACATGTTCCTGATTGGTTGATGTTGTTTCCATGTGGTGGGGTGCATTTTCATCCAGTGACATTTGGGATTTCCATTTAGCATGAGGGAGTGTGTTTGTTGTGGGACGATGTTTATTTGGGTTTTAAGTCTTTCTTTGTGGTTTTCCAGCGAAACACCACAAAGTACCAATATGATCAATGCAATTCACTTCACCTGTCAGTGGTCAGGATGTTCAGGCTGATCGATGTATAATCACATGCAGAAATGACGTGTTACAACAGCCGTCGCTTTTTTTAATCGGCTTAATTAGCAGAATCCTTGCAGGTCTTTATGTTGTGATAAAAGTGCAGACAACCAATGGTCTTAACAACCTTTGAGTTCCTTGAAAAAAACTTCCTGGGCCTTAAAGTTCCAGATGCTCTGCTTCTACAGCACCTGGAACTTTTAGTAGCCAAGAACGACTGAACTAAACAGGCTCTAGAGATGGCCTGTCATGTTTTTAGGTTGAAGTACGTTCATTGGAGGTTTTCTGTGCACTTGGAATGAAATGGGGAGGGGGTTCATTTGGCTAAAGCTTCAAACGTCAACATTACCTAACGCTAGACGCTAGTGCTTTAAAGTCCAGAGTTTTGCTGACACAATATGCTAATTAGTTAAATATTGCCAATCTCCACCTTTTCTGTTTAGCTTATAACTTCTCTCCTCTTCTTCTTTAGCTTTCCTGGATGCATTAACGAAGAATGGGAGCTCGGCAGGCAATGGCGCATATCGCAGGAGACCGGCAGAACGCTCAGAAACCACTGGCGCCCCGCCGGAAAGAGAAAGCCAAGAAGCTGGAGCAGGCGAAGCTTCCAAAGGCTTCACCAAAGACCAGGTTGAAGGCGTGCAAAGGTGCGAATTTTTAGGATTCACTTCATCTCACTGTATTTCTTTGTCCACTGCCAGTTGAGTGTTTTAGTGCTTCCCTACGTTTGGCCTTGTGACGGCACTGCTGTTCCCGTGATTAAACCTTTCATCTGTGGCTGAAGGAGGACACTGTAGTCTCTGTTGTGCTCACACAGCTATCACTATGGTAGCCGCTGCATATTGATGTGTCTCCCATGAGGGCTGGGAGTGAGAGACATGTACCTGCATGAGCTAGAGACCAGGTAACTACTTACAGTTTAAATTTAGACCACAGGACAGGACTGGAAAGAGAAAGTTCAGCGTTCACACCTGTTATATCCACAACACATTTACCCTCCAGTCAGATCCTAGAAAGCTGCATATGCCGACTTAAGTCCATTTATAAGATAAACATGCTGCTTAATGTCACACAGTCCTACCAGTATATTGTAAATTCAGCTTACGCTCCCACCCCTCTGGTGTTTTTCTCTTAAACCCCGCGAGGAAGCTACTTAAAAATTGCATCATGTCCTCGAGGAAAAAGCCGGACTGGTTGTGCGATTTGCTTATATTCAAAAAGTAATCCGAATCCAGGCACTGTTTACTTGCAGTAAATGCTGGGACAGCGCCTTAGTATCTTCAGCGTGTAGTATATCATGAGGATTTCATCAGATTGTATTTTTGAATTAAAATCATTCTGTCCAAATCCTAGAAATCTGCAATCCAAAACTTGTGAAGCTGATTGTTGGATTAGATCGGATTAATGTGTAGAGATAGGTTGATGCATGCCAGAGTTAATTTAATTATGATTACTTGATATTTGACTTTTAATACGATCATTTCTGATTTTGTAAATTTGATTTCAACAATATAGCCAGCCCTAATGACCAGTGTTCTCAGTGGATATGCTTTAGGTTAATTACTCACAAGGTCCTGTACTTTACCTTTCTGAGGACAGCAGTCGTATGGAGACTTTAATTAATATAATAAGGCGCTCCAAACCCTGCCAGCTGCCGTTTCCCCAGCGTCACTACTTAATGTCTCCACACGGTGGCGTTTATCACATGAATGAGGGAGACTTGAGTGGAAATGAATCGGCCCAACAAGAGTTTGTACAGGTCTAATGGAGGACAGCAACGCTACCGTAAGAGACGCCCCATCCATGTTTAAGTCCAAAGTGTGGAAACATTTGGGCTTTCATTGAGGGAACAAGCAGGCCGGACAAAGACTACGCCATATGCAAGAAGTGCCTCGCAAAAGTAAAGCACACAGGAAACACCACCAACATGCAAACCCACCTGCAACGCCACCATCCTGAACTCCTCGTGATGCAGCTAACGTTTCAAGTCAGCCTGGAGGTCCTTGCAAATGAACCCAGCGTTACAACGTCCATCGCTGGGTTCATTTGCAAGGACCTCGAAAATGAAGGGTTTGGAAAAATGCTACACACTGGAACCAAGGAATAAATATATCCGTTATAGATATGGTGATGTATCATTATGGGATTGTCTTGCTATATATTGATTATCGCAGTATCGTGATGGTATCGGTATCGCGTATCGTATCGTGAGGTATAAATAGCTGCTGTGGCATCAGAAGCTCTGCAAACCTCTTAACTCTTTTTGGGAATTGTGCTTGACTATGACTCAAATGCTTGGCTGTCACTTCTCTGTGTGACTGAGGCGAGGGGTATTAACATGTTACCTTCAGCGACAACATATATATACATGTACATCCTGACTGAGAAGGACAAGGTAACGCTAAAGGCAAACTCAAGGAAAACGAGACGAGACGTCGCCTTTCTGCCGGACGAACAGGTGGAAAATGATCCTGCGTGTTTTTTGTCGTCATGCTGATTCACTCTCCGTCCGTGTCTTTCAGAATAAAGCGGTGCAAGGACTACTACGAAGTGCTTGGGGTCGGGAAGGAAGCCAACGAAGACGAGCTGAAGAAAGCCTACAGGAAACTAGCGCTCAAGTTCCATCCAGATAAGAACCACGCGCCTGGAGCGACAGAGGCCTTTAAAAGTAAGTTTTTAGTGTTAAGCAGTTTGAAAGAATGTGTTTGAGTTATTTTGATTTGTGTGGGACTGATCTTAGGCCCCATCCACACAAAGACGAGCCCAGGCCTAAACCCACTAATAGTCCATCCAACCTGTGTATCGTCCACACCAAGTCGGCGTTTTGGGGGTCTGAAAATGATCATTTCTGAACCTAGGTCCCAGAGTGTAAAGATCTGAAAACGCCGTTTACGTGTCACTGTTGTTACGCCCTGTCCTGTTCTTTTTCTGACACGCTTGCCTCATAGCTCCACCTCTCCATAGATGCTCCAAACTCAGAAAACGACGACAACAATGTCTCCGTATAGTGCTGCGTATGTCCTGCTGATAGTTCCACCTCATCGTCCGTCCAGACAAGAGTCCTACCAGCTCGTCCACTCGCATTTGCCGCCGCCATGTTCTATGTTTACATCCTATACAGATTTCTTCATGCCTAAAGTCCCGCCACCAGTTTCCGCTTGTTTCTGTTACGGTGTCATAGCGCCACCAACAGGCCTGGCATGTGTTTTACATCGTTTTCAGGCGTATCAAGTGAATTCATGTGGACGGACACATTTACTGGAACAGCTCCGTCTTTATGAAGAACGTTTTTGAAGCTATAAGCGTTTTGGCTTCGTGTGGACGAGGCCTTAAAGAGCCCATGTTGTGTTTCTGGCTTCTTTCTTTTCCCTTTTCCCCACAGCTCGTTAGGTTGTTTATAGGGATGAGAAGAGGTACTGCAGCAATGTACTATATAAGGCATTAAAACATGTAAAAATAGTCTAATAGATCCCAAAAATGTAATAAATATGTGCTCTTTTAAAGCAGTATTGCTTTCTATGAGGGGAACTGGGGTTCTGTAGCCTTTTGAAGAAGATCTTTACATGTTTTAGGCACAGCCAGACACAAACAGGGACATATTAATACCAAGGTCATACATGGAACATATAAGATTCCCAAACTGTGCCAGAAGAGGTGGCTGAAACGGCAGAGTGTACAGCAGTTTGAGTCGGTTTCTTTCCTCTAACTCCTGATTCTGGTCCTCCAGAGATCGGAAATGCGTACGCAGTGCTGAGCAACGCAGACAAACGACGGCAGTACGACCTGACGGGAGGGGAGGAGCCGAGCAGCCCCAGTCACTCGCACGGAGGAGGTTTTGACTTCCACAGGGGCTTCGAGGCAGACATCACTCCTGAGGACCTCTTCAACATGTTCTTTGGAGGCGGCTTCCCCTCCTGTAAGTGGACACCTGCGAACATACAGTGGCGTGGAAAAGTATTTGCCCCCCCCCCCCATACAGGAATCTTCTATTTCTGCATATTTGTAAGATTTAAATGATTCAGATCATCAAACTAATCTGACACAAAATGCAGTTTTTCAATGATGAGTTGTTTTTTTTTTTTTTTGAAGGAAAAATGCTGCCCAGCCCATCTTGCCCTGTGTGGAAAAGAAATTGCCCCCTTAGCTACCAAATGACCAAATTCATTGAGAGGCACCTGGCTGCAGACCTCCACTATGAGGACAGGAAATGCACGGGATGCATTACAAAATAAAATCACGTAGGCACTTCCAGTGGAATTAATTTTCACGCTAATGCATCAGCAAAACACATAAAATCTACTAGACCATTGTCTATAGTATATATCGTTTTAATTTATATATTAAACTTGTGATTATTTTGAGAATGAGCCCCATTGTGAGTTTTTATGCCTGCTAAAAGAATAATCCTTAAATGTTATTTTAATGCACAGTTACAGTCATAAGAATAGAACAAAGACGTACTACAGGTGATGAAGACAACACAATAATTACTAATATAATGACAAAGTCGGCGACCGGGGACATTAAATAACAAAAGTGTGACCGTTAGATTCCCGTAAAACTACTTCTATCCTGCTACAGAACCGTCAGAGCCAGCGGCAGATTTCAGAAAGTCTATCCGAGCTAAGGCTGCTGTCAGCGGGGAGCTGTGAGCGCTGACCGCCTGGTAGTAGCTGTCTAACGGGGACACTCACATCTCCAACATCACTGGAGTCAATTTAGCAGAATTAATCTGATAAACTGACCACAGATTTGATGTTTATACAACCACTTTCTCACCTCAAATAATATTAAAACTAAATGTTGTGTCACATCATGGTCGTACCGGCAATTACTTATTCGCAGGGGTGACGCAGGTTTTCAATAAATCTCTTCTTGTCCTCGGCATAATATGGTGTGACTGCGTCTCCCAGGATATCAATTGAATTTTCCCTCACACACACTGTAAAAAATGCCCCTCCCAAAACCAGAAAAAAAAAATCTTTCAAGGCACTTTTACCTTGAAATAAGTGTAAAAATCTGCCAATAGAACAAGTGAACATTTGCTTGGTCAGATTTCTTGAAATAAGACATGATATTTAGAATATTGAGGTCTTAAAATTAGCAGGGAAAACTTATTTGAAGCTATATTTTAGCAGCATTGTCAAGTTAAGGTGTCTTAGAATAAACCAGACATGATAAAGAATTAAATAGATGTTTGCTTTAATAAGTTTAATGTCAGCTTCTTAATTTGAGATGTGTTCAACTTATTTTAGTTGTATTATCGTGGCTCTTCTCTAGATTTAAGACCATCTTGTACTTGAAATAAGATCACACAGATTAATTGAAGCATTCTGAGATATAATGTCTTCTCACAGTAGCTAGAAATCCTAATATTTAGTGGTGTTTGACAGCATTTGAAGGTGTTGTGTTTTAGGTGAAGCCAGCTACGCCCAAAAGGAGGAGTTTTAACTCAAAAGCAGACATTTGCTTTGTTTTTTTTCCCACATTTTCCACATGCAGCTGTTTTCTGATATGAATTGGTGATTTTCCAATAAAAATGCATTTACTTTATTTCTTAAATCCAGATTATTTATCCGATACAAACAACAGCTCAGCTTGAAACATGTATGAAATGAAATTAACCTTGTTTCTGGTAAAATACAACTAAAACAAGATCATTTCAAGATTGTTTGATTTAACAAGATATTTAAGATGCGTTGTCTTAAAACACGTCCCTCCATCTGCTGAAATGTTACCTGGAAAGTGAATTTATCTTAAATCAAGTGGGTTGAGACAATTTGGACTAAAAATAAGACGAATAAACTTAGTAAGATGTGGAGTTTTTGCAGTGCATAGTTTATACTTCTGCACCATGCTGGCGCTGCCTCTCTGGCATTTTGTGTTTTGTGGGTTATCTCTGTCGAATATTCAATAAATGTAAACATTAGTTTAATGATCTGGAACATTTCGGTGTGAGAAATATGCAAAAAATAGAGGATTTCTGTAGGGGGGCAAATACTTTTCACATTCAGAGATCAGAAGGTTGTTCATTAACTCACTGATATCACCTGTCGTCACGTTAGCAGTCAGTAATCTTGTCTTTTAATTAAGTGGGTTTGAAGTTAGGTGAGAAACACTTTAAGTCCAGAGACCCTCAGTTAACTTGAATTTATTTACTTCTGAGCCGCATATTTCTGTCTGACCTCAGTCGTAATATTTGTGTCCACAGCCAGTGCGCACACTTTCACCAACGGCAGGACGAGCTACAGCCATCAGACGGATTACCGGCAAGAGAGGACAGAAGAACGAGGAGACGTATGTAGACACATTCAGATTTTGTGTCCTGAACCTTCTATGAAATGCATGTATTTCTATTATTACAGTTTCACTCAGTGCAGGCCTTGTACGTGTGATGTTGTTTTATCTCGTGCCTCTGACTGCCTGCCAGGTTTTCCATCTGGGTTAATAAAATCACAGAGCCGAGCTGCTTCTTGTGTTAATGCACGGTATAATACAACTGCTGCTGTAACTGAAGTGCTTGGCGTTGCTGTGTTTTGTCTCCAGGGAGGTTTTTCAATGTTTATCCAGCTGATGCCAATCGTGGTCCTGATTTTAGTGTCAATACTGAGCCAGATGATGGTTTCGCCTCCACCCTACAGCCTCTACTCCAGACCGTAAGTGCAAGTCTTTAGAACTAATAGCAGTCGGTAATTTTACGGATGAGGCCGTAGTTCTGCCCTCTCCGGGTCGGTGGAGAGTCCCTGCCTCAAGTGGAGGAGTTTAAGCATCTCAGGGTCTTGTTCACGAGTTGGAGCTTGAGATTGACAGGCGGATCGGTGCAGTGTCTGCAGTCATGCGGTCGCTGTATCGGTCCGTTGTGGTGAAGCTAACCCGAAAGGCGAAGCTCTCGATTTACCGGTCAATCTATGTTCCGACTCTCACCTATGGTCATGATCTTTGGGTCGTGACCGAAAGAACGAGATCCTGGATACAAGCAGTTGAAATGAGTTTCCTCCGTAGGGTGGCTGGGCGCACCCTTAGAGATCGGGTGAGGAGCTCGGAGTAGAGCCGCTACTTCTCCACATTGATGGTGGTCAGTTGAGGTGGTTTGGACATCTGTTCCGGATGCCTCCTGGACGCCTCCCTGGGGAGGTGTTCCAGGCATGTCCCACCAGGAGGAGGCCTCGAGGTAGACCTAGGACATGCTGGAGGGACTATAGCTGTGTCTCAATTCAGGGGCTGCATCCTTCGAAGGACCCAGCCTACCTGTCTTTCGAAGGACGGGTAGGCTGCATGAGCGTTTGTTTAATAAGACGGTCTAGCCTACGACGAACTTCCCGCTTGTGTCATAACGTCCTGAAGCGCCGCACCAGTTGCCTAGCATAAATAAACTTTTTATTTTGCCATTTTTTCGATAACAGTTACATTAACACCAGCTAAAAACAAAAACAAAGTCTATAACATACTGGGGGAGGTTTTCCATGTTCTTTTACTTTTTTTTCCTTCTCTATTTTAATATAGTCCATCATTGCTGGGATTTGACAATGAATGCAGTCCATTTCTGCCATTTTAGTTCCAAATCCCCTTCTCTGATTCTCAGGCGAAAAGTCAATTTTTCCATGGTGTATATTTCTTCAACAATGTCCAGCCATTGTCTTGGCTTAGGAGGGTCACTTTTCAGCCAGTTTCTTGTCAATGCCTTTTTGATAGCAATGGTTAGGATTTTAAAAAGGAAAGTATCTTTCTTTTCAAGTGTTTCACCAGGTATTAGACCCAGACAGACAAATCGAGGGTCTCGGGGTAGTTTTACGTTTAAGATTTCCTCCATTATATGTATGACATTGTTCCAGAATGGTTGTATCTTAATGCATGACCAAAAGATGTGGGAGTGATTGGCGTCAACATGTCCACACATTCTCCAACAACTCTGTTGTAATTTTAATTGTTTAGTTTTTATTTGTGGAGTTATAAAAAACGTATGAGTTTTTTCCATCCGAATTCTCTCCATTTTCTCGAGCTAGTTGATGTTTGTTGTGTGTTGCACATGGAGAACCACTCACTCTCAGACAATATGACATCAAGTTCTTGTTCCCATTTTGATTTCACATACAATGAATTTCTCCCATTACATTCTTGGAGGCAGCCATACAGTTTAGACACAATCTTTAAAGGTGTATTTTCATATGCTTTTGCCACAAATAATATCAATTTCTGAATCTCCTCTGACAGATTCCTCTTCACTTCCTTTTGATAGAAGTCTCTTAGCTGTAAGTAACGATATAGGTGTCTGTTTTCCAACTTGAATTCTTGTTTGAGTTTTTCAAAGCTTTTAAAATTTTTCCCTTCAACCAAAGTACATATTGCTGTTATTCCCCTCTCTATCCACCAGATTAATGCATGTTCTGACTCACTGGGACCTAAATTAAGCAATTGAGAGGGCCAAATTAGTAATTTACTGTCTCCTTCTATTTTATTTTTTTTTAACAATCTCAAACCATATTTTTAAAGTGTTTCCTAATATAATACTATCTCCGTAATTTTTGTTTTTAATGTGTTTTATATACTTGAAGACTTGAGGGTCTTGTACTGTCCGGTGGTTCGGGACTAGACTGTCTGAGCGGCTCACATCAATAACGTAACTTAATCAGTTTAATTTTTTTTTTTAATGTTTTCAACATTTCTATCGTTAGCTATCGGAGTGAGCTGTAACACAATACTTATATTTAAAACTATAATCCTCCGCCACTGATGAATCCATCTTCTCCGTCAGCCGTGAGCAGCTAAAACTCCAGCTGTTGATCGAACTGTCAGCGGCACGCAATGAATCCTGGGATATTTGGGGCTACGAAGGATACATCGATGCAGCCTTCAAATCCGTGGAAAAGAAGGACGCATTTGAAGGAGTCTTGAAGTTTTAATGAAATGGGACGGCCTTAGTCGCACCGCTGTGACGTATGCAGCCTTGAAGGATGCAGCCCCTGAGCTGGGACACAGCTTATGTCTCTCGGCCTGGGGACGCCTCGGGGTCCCACCGGAAGAGCTGGAGGAGGTGTCTGGGCCTCTCTGCTCAGACGTTTGCCTCCACAACTCGGCCCTGGATAGGCGGTAGAAGATGGATGGATGGAATTTTATGGATTACCTTCCAAATATATTGTAGTCCTGTAGTTAACGCTCCCTTAACTTTATTTAACATTTGTGCTCCCTGTGTACATTAAACACACAGTTGTTTTTACATAACAGAGACAGGATTTTATCATCTAAAGAACGTAGCCAGAGTCCGCCCTTTTCTTTCTGATACATGCTTTTATCTCCAGTCGTTTAGACTATTATAACGCCCTGCTTTCAGGTCTTCCCAAAAAGAGTACTACAAGCCTCCAACTACTCCAGAATTCAGCAGCACGAGTTCTGACGAAGCCCAGGAAGCGGGAGCACATTCCACCTGTTTTAGAATCACTGCATTGGCTCCCCGTGCGTTTCAGGATTGATTTGAAGGTTTTATTAATAGTTTTTAAGTGTCTTAATGGTCTCGGGCCTTCCTATTTATCTGACCTGCTTTTCCGCTATTAGCCCTCGCGGTCCCTGAGGTCTTCTGGCCTTTTAAGGGTTCCTGGTGTCAGAACGAGGACTTATGGTGAGGCCTCGTTCTGTCACTGTGGTGGAGCAGCCTGCCGGAGGTCCTCAGGGCCGCAGAGACTGTTGGTGTTTTTAAGAGCAGGCTTAAAACCCACCTTTTTAATTTAGCTTTTAATTAATTAACTTATTTATTTATGTATGTATTTATTTATCTAGTTATTTACTATGGTTCTATTATTATTCTTTATTTTAGGTATTTATTTATTTATTTTAGCCCAATTTTAATATTAATTTGCTTTATTTGATGTAACCAGTGTTTTAGTTCACTCTTATTTATTTATCAGTTCATTTTACAGTTTTCTTATTTAACTCCAGTGTTTCTCCACATCGGGAGGTGGTTCTGGCCCGTCTCTGGGGGACTGTTCTGGTCTGGGTGGTGGGAGCTCTGCACTGTGGTTCCCTGACCGTGGTGGGGGCTCCTATCGGGCTGGGCCGGGGCGGTCCCTGTGGCGGGGCCCCCTGTAGCTGTGGGCTGTGTCACCTTTCGATGTGGACGGCCCCCCCTAGGATAGTGGTTTCTCTCCTGGTCCATCAGAGCCACGAGCTAATGAGGGGTTGGTGGGTGGGTGTGTCGGGGGAGGGATTTGTTTTTGTATTTTAATATGAGGGTGTTTTATTCTTGCATGTGAAGCACTTTGTGTTACATGCTGTATGAAAAGTGCTCTACAGATAACATTTGATTTGATTTGATTTGTTTTTCCAGCTGTTGTGGGAACCTCCTACAGTTGTCGGGAGTTTTTAACCAAAGCGTGTCCCTTTTGTTTTTCTCTCCCAGATCCACGGGTCAGACTGTAAAACGGCAGACAGAAAACCTGCGTGTCGACTACTACGTCACCAGAGATTTCAAGTCGGAGTTCAAGGGCTCAGCGCTGCAGCAGATTGAGAAAAATGTAGAGGATGACTACGTATCTAATGTCAGGAATAACTGCTGGAAGGAGAGGCAGACGAGTAAGTAACCTTTGTGATAACACATCCTCAGAGCTGGCTTACTGAATTCAGGATTGGCTTCTTTATTTGCGTCTCTCACGTTGTTTCTCTGCTTGTCTCGTCCAGAAACAGACCTGCTTTATGCTGCTAAGGTTTACAGGGACGACAGAATGCGCAAGAAGGCGGAGCTCATGACGATGGATAACTGCAGGGAGCTGGACAGACTAAACAACCTGTTCAGGGGAGGATGAGGTGGATGCTCTTACATCACGTTAATGTAAATGAATAGATGTGTATGTTCTTGTTTTTTTAAGAAAGAGTCTTTACACTAGGAGCAAAAACTTAATGAAATAATTTAGCTCTATCGTGTAAGTTTTAAAACGCCCCCCCTACCCCCGCCAAGTTCTCTTCCTCCTCACTCCAGCCTGACCCCAGGACTCGCCTTGTCACATCAGTCTACACACTGTAAAAGCCCCAGATCTCCTCCTCCTCCTCCTCCTCCTCTCTCTCTTTTTTTTTACTCTGCTTTTCTTGTGTTTTTCTGGAAACAACAAGGACGAGGACACTTGATTGTAAAGGCATGTGCTTTTGAGTAGCGACAACGTGAGAGGCTTCCTGCACAAGCGAAACACCGTCTTAAGAGCAACACCGCTTCTGGCATCATCTGCTTGTCGTAAATATAAACCGGGAGACGCGATAGATTCA
Source organism: Dascyllus trimaculatus (assembly GCA_024666655.1). Taxonomy (NCBI): domain Eukaryota; kingdom Metazoa; phylum Chordata; class Actinopteri; family Pomacentridae; genus Dascyllus; species Dascyllus trimaculatus. Next base: position 37,937,573 of record CM045447.1, on the reverse strand, counting down.
TCTGGAGGCGCCCTCCTTCAGCCAAAGCCATTTCTCGAAGATACAAAAGAAGTAGATAGAAAAACAGAATGCTTGTTCTAGCTTCCTGCTCGCCTCCATGTGTGGATGAAGATCATGAAGAATCACCAGAGACTTTGCCACTAGAGAACATTTTATATTGTCCACTCCAACGTGTGAAGTTGGTCGGGACTGAACGTGAAAGGACAGTGATGCTGTTATTCATAAATGGTTGTACATTTTCATTTTTGAATGTTTAAAGTTTATGCAGTTATTTAAGTAACTATAGAAGAAACGACGTCTTTCTTCGATGCTCGCCTAATCATTTAAATAAAGTCAAATTGTTACCATAGACTGGATGGAATGGTGTCTCTGAATCTGATGCGAAACTTTCCAAATCAAGTCGTACGCCGTCCAAGAGAGGCTTTTCATTTTCCCCATGTTGTTTTCGAAGGTTCCTACTGTTGACCCAATACAGTGGAAGTAAACGGATTGGTTTACTTCGTACGAAATATCACAGTTCCAATCACGACTGCTTGTGAATTATCCTGAGTTACTGGGTCTGGGGAATATTTAACACCTCGCTCAGTGGGAGGGACTGAGTATATTTGCTCAAACACCACGTTAAAATTTAAGTTGAGACACTTGAAAGTACGGAAGCCCTAAGCGGCCATGGTTCAACTTAATTTTTTTCGCTCCGTTTTCTCAAGAAAATGAGATCATTCTCCTTCGTTTTCTCATTATAACGACATAATTTTGTCGTTTTCTCGAGAAAACCGACTGAGAGTTTGGTAAAGTTGGAAAGACATTCACAGATTCGGATTTCCAGCGTCAATAACTCAGTGTCACGTCCTGTAGTTGCAGTTGATGTCTGCAGTGATTCTGGTGACACTACAGTACAGTAGAGTGAAGTTATTGAATATTTGTGTCGTGTTTCTCTTCACTGTTGCAGCGGTTTTGAAATTTGCAGACGGTCCCTGGACACTCGTCGCCCAGCCGGCTGCTCATAGACACCAGTGTTATTAGTGCAGCTTGAAAGACAGCTACTGTAGATAAAGCTGGGCTTGTAGCACATTGTCTACCTGACAACGATGGAAAGAGGCATCAATTATGATTTGACAACGTGTCACTAATGAGTTATTGACGCTGGAAGTCTGAATCTGTGAACATCTTTCCAACTTTAATGAACTCTCAGTCGGTAGTGTGCAGCGGTGGCAGAGCTCCTTCTGGTCTGGAGGGTTGGTTTCACTTTGTACCTCACCGGGAAATTAAGTCGTTATAACGAGAAAACAGAGCAAAAAAATTAAGTTGGACCATGGCCGTTTAGGGCTTCCGTAGTGTTGAACGCCACGCTGGAAGTCTGAATCTGTGAACATCTTTCCAACTTTAATGAACTCTCAGTCGGTAGTGTGCAGCGGTGGCAGAGCTCCTTCTGGTCTGGAGGGTTGGTTTCACTTTGTACCTCACCGGGAAATTAAGTCGTTATAACGAGAAAACAGAGCAAAAAAATTAAGTTGGACCATGGCCGTTTAGGGCTTCCGTAGTGTTGAACGCCACAAATTAATATCCTTTCGCCTCCATCATTTGTCGACCAATTGATCTCAGACCTGTTGTCAAAACTAACCAGGCTTGGTCCCTTAGTTCCAGTGAAAGGAACTCTTAATGCTTCAGCAGACCAAGACATTCTGGACTATTTGATGCTCCCAACTTTGTGGGAACAGTTTGGGGATGGCCCCTTCCTGTTCCAACACGGCTGCCACCAGAGAACAAAGCAAGGTCCATAAAGACATGGATGATCCAGTTTGGTGTGGAGGAACTGGACTGACCTGCTCAGAGTCCTGACCTGAACCCGATAGAACACCTTTGGGATGGATCAGAGTGGAGACTGAGAGCCAGGCCTTCTGGTCCAACATCAGTGTCTGACCTCACAAATGCTCTTCCTGAAGATGGTCAAAGATTCCCATGAACACACTCCTAAACCTTGTGGAAAACCTTCCCAGAAGAGTTGAGGCTGTTATAGCTGCAAAGGGTGGAACAACTCCATATTAAACCCTACGGATTAAGAATGGGACGTCATTAAAGTTCATGTGTAAAGGCAGACGTCCCAGTACTTTTGGCAGTATAGTGTATTTATTTTCCTTATACATAGGAGGAATTTTGAATTGAGGCTCGTTTCTGTTGCATTATTTTGTGCTTTTTGGGGAAAACCTTCACAAGGAATTGTGAAGTTGATCAAATTTATTTATTTTAACTATATGCTGACATAGTTTCATCATTAAATGCAGGATATGATGAGATTTTTAAGCTTTATTCACCAAACACTGTGTTCAGAAATACAATTATTATATATATTTACGCAACTTTCAGTGAGACAGTATAAAGTTTCTTCACATCTGCATATTCTGTCTGCTTTCAGGGAATAGAGCTTGGGTTTTTTTTTCTGGGAGACAGTTTAGAAATTGTTAGTGCCGTCATGAGAAAGCCTAGAAATACAAGCTGGTGCCAAATAATGCAGAGGACCTCTATCGAGCAAGTTTAAGAAGTGTCGTATTGTTATTCGCTCTTTTATGTGGAGATCTGTGACCTTCGCAGTAGCAAAAGCTTGAATAAAAACCACCAGAAAGACATTGCTGAGTTGAACTATTTGTTGACAGATTTCCACAATACGGTTTATTAAAGGAGACGGATTGATGTCACACAGGAGTAAAGGATGAACAGTTATTTACAAGAACACTGTTGGCTGTGCAGCCTGGAAGACAGAGTTTATACAAGCATCAGCACCTTTAAAATATCTGAATCTCAGCAAGCGAGGCAGGCCACACTGCCTCAAACTTGATTACTCAGAGATTTTAAAGAACAAAACACGTCGAGCACAGTAAATCCCAGGATATTTTCTCTTCTTGATTCATGCATTTAACGTAAGTCCTGCTTAACTCTTCATCTACAATATTCTTACTTCAGATTTACATCACACTGGTTCTAACCAGCTGTACAGTTCAGGGTTTTCACAGTCGCCAGCAATACAGACGAAAGACTTTAAGCCGGCGTACGTGAAGGAGGAAGTTTGGCTGCGAAGGAGCCCATGGTGTTGAGTGCTGCATGGATGCGGAAATGCAGCCTTGACTCCATGTTGTAGTCTTTGTAGTTCGTCCTACAAGTAAGATCAATGATGTTAGTATTAATAGTATTAAACTGCTGTTATTCATGTGTCATCATCGTCCCATGATGTAACTTTAGAACGATGACTCCTTCTGCTTCATAAACACCAATCAGCAGGATCAACATCATGACCACCTGCCTAGTATTGTATTGGTCCCCCTTATGTGCTCCAAAATGCTCTGAACCACTGGGAATCATGGACCAGAGGACCTCTCAGGGGGTCCTATGGGGTCTGGAGCCACTGGATCCTTTGGGTGCTCTGGCTTGTGCAGTGGGGCCTCTGTCAATCCAACTGGTTCCACTGCATCCTGTTGATGCTTGATCAGAATGGGCTGTAGGAAGTCTGGAGGTCACATCAACATGTTGGACCATTGTCATGTTCCTCCACATGTTCCTGATTGGTTGGTGTTGTTTCCATGTGGTGGGGTGCATTTTCATCCAGTGACATTTGCTTGGATTTCCATTTGCATGAGGGAGTGTGTTTGTTGTGGGACAATGTTTATTTGGGTGTCTAAGTCTGATCAAGGTTTTCCATCAGAACACCACATAGAACCAATATGATCAATGTTATTCACTTCACCTGTCAGTGGTCAGGATGTTGTGGCTGATCGGTGTAAATCAAGTTAGAAAGTTGAGACAATCTACATATTTTTAAAACCAAACGTAATCCAGGAATTTGGACGAGTAAAACTTACTTGGCATTTTCAATCACGGTGATGGCCTTGCTGATGTCACCCTTTTGCTTGTACAAAAGGCCCAGCTCGTACATGGTGAACGGCACCAGGTAGGTGTCGTGCTTTATTTTATTTTCACTGCAAAAAAATATATCAAAAAGCACAGATCTCACTTGAGTGTGTCTATTCAGGGAGGTTCAACTTACAAAGGCAGTATCCAGATTTAATATCAGCTGTACAGAGGTAGAGTCACGTTAAACCAGACAATGGTAAATGGTCTGAACTTATATAGCACCTTTCTACCTTAGTGGTACTCAAAGCACTTTATAATGTGTTTCCCATTCACACATTCACACACCAATGTCGACAGAGCTTCCATGCAAGGTGCCTGCCTGCCATTGGGAGCAACTTGGGGTTCAGTATCTTGCCCAAAGGCACTTCGGCATGTACCAACTAGAACTGGAACCGCCAACCTTGCGATCAGTGGACAACCTGCTCTACCACCTGAGCCACAGCCGCCCACCTAGATTTAGATGTGTCATGAATGCAAAACAACAACACAGCTGGCAGAGTCGACCCTACCCAATGTGGCGCCCCCCTCCATCGGCGATTTAAGTACGCTTACAAAACAAATCAATAGCATTGCTTTGTAGTAATATTAATTGGGCATTGCTTTATATTTGAATCAATGTTAATAGTAATACTAGTTTTAATAGAATTACATTAAAGGCGAAATTTTTTTCCAATTTTGTGGCGCCCCCTAGAGGCCACGGCACCCTTACCATTTGTCTCTATTGCCTAATGGATGAGCCAACTCTGACAGCTGGAGGTGATAGAGTGAAATAACCACCTTCATGTGTGATGTGTAATATTTACCTCAGCCAAGGAGGTTATGTGATGGCCGGCGTTTGTTTGTTTGTTTGTTTGTGTTCAAAATAACTCGAAAAGTAATGGATGGATTTGGATGACATTTTCAGGAAATGTGTGAAATGGGACAAGGAACAAATCATGACATTTGGGACTGATCCGGATCACCCTCTGGATCCAGGAATTTTTTTTAATGTAAGTGTAACCGGGTGGATAATTAAATGCTGTTTACTCTAAAAGCCACCTGAGGGCACTTTTGTTTTTGGGGTAACCCCCTCTGACCGCATGACATTTTGGGTCTCCATGCGACAGACAGCGACAGTGACGGAGTTCTCTTTCCTTCCTGAGCGACATACACACGGTTGGGCCGGCATTCTTATTTCCGGTTGTCTAAGAAGCTGGGAGGCTGTTAGGAGCTGCCGCGCTAGAGGCCGCGCCTGTTCATTAGGTCGGATGGGGTGAAGGCCGCATTGTGGGTAGGACATTTGAACTGTCTGTAATTACATTTGTATCTGTAACATTCCATACAAAATATGTGAATTGGGAGATTGTGTTGGGGGTGGACTGAAGCTCCTTGGAGGAGGTATGAACTCTCTGAGTGCTTTTCTAGTTTTCTGACTAAATTTCAGCTCATGTGCAACAAAAGCGCCTCCAGAAACACAAGAATTACCAGAAATTGGAAATGATGGCTCTTATCAACGGACCAAGCATGGAAAATATTTACATATGGCATATTTCTGTATCAAGTTTTTCACAAATACAAGGCCTTGAGCTTTAAGAATAGTCTTTATAATGCTCCACAATGGCCCATCAATCTTTGTGTTACAGTAATTAAATATAATGGCCATTTCTCTCAATTAGAAAAAACATATTCTGGATGCAAGTTGCTGTTACTATACCCTTGAGTGTAGCACTATTTCATTTGATTCGCTCTTGCACATGTAATACTTCCACTAAAATCCTCTTTATTCTGTCCCGAAGCAAGATTTTCTGAGGCCTGTGGAGCATTTTGTTGGAATTAGCGCTGCAGACTTCGGCTCCTTGCCTAAAGACGACGACCTCACCTGGAAATGACGTGATTGAAGCAGATCTCAGCCTGAACCAGTCGCCCCAGCTGTCGTAGACACAGTCCCTTCAGCAGCTGGACGACACACTGGTCATCCAGGTGATGCTCTGATGGGTCTGCACATCACACGACGAGCTGTTAGTTTCACTGTGGTGCTAAAACATAAACAACATCCAGTGCTGTGAATTCCTGCCGTTCGTCTCACTTGGATCACTCTGCAGCTCCTCCTCTGCTTTCTCCAACGTTGACAAGATGCCTTCGGTCAGCCTCGGTCTCTTGCCTACCACCGTGAAGCCGTTCCACACGTACATCATTTCCTGCAGGTAAAGATGGTTGTTGTTCACTATTTAAAGAAACTCCAGCTGGTTAACAGGCTGAGTGTTTGCGTTCTCTCACCAGCGCCGGGACGACGATCCTGACGGGGTTAGAGGACGAGTATCTCTGAGCCTTCTTCGCTGCAAACTTCTCCGTCGGAATCGACTTCCCGGCAATCCTCAGTCTGAGACCGTCCACCTGCCTGCAAACCGCATGTTTCACACTTACGATTATTAATCAGTGCAGCTGCAGAAAAGCAATGACGTGCGGTTATTCTCTCCACAGCACACCTGAACAGTTCGACCACGTTTTCTCCCAGTTTAGTCACCTCCTCCTCTGGGAGCATGCTCAAGATGGCAGCTTTCTGGTAAACATAGATGGCCTAACGAGGAAGGAGATGTCAGTTTGTTCTGAGTAAAACATGTGCAGAAGATGACAGACAGGCGACGACGGGGCACGAAGGGGGAATTACCTGGGACCACTTGCTCTCCTTGCACAGCAGGTCGGCGTATCGATAAGCTTCCCTCCAGTTTTGCTCAAAGGAGTAGGCCCACATCAGCTCCCAGTAGCACAGGTGGTGGATCTGACGCCACTCTTCCTGTGAGGCGATGCACGCCAGGAACTTCTCCTGGGCCTGCGGAGAAAAAAAACCCACTGAGTTTCCAGTGGCATTGTTGTGAACACATTCTGTAGAGCCGAACATCCCCAGTACTCACAAAGGTGAAGTTCCCTTTGAGCACAGCGATTCTTGCAGTGTAGAAAAGAATGAGGGCTCCCTGTGGACAGAGTCATTTAAAGGAATTAAATATAAAATAACAGGTTCTGCATCAGGAAGAGTCAGTTAAAAACCAGCTGCTCACATTCGGGAACTTTTGCTTGTAGGGTTCCAGCAGAGCTTCAGCCTCAGTGAGGTTCCCGTCACCAGTGCCTAAGAGAAGAATCAGAGTGCATTAAAACCGTTAAACAATTAAAGATGGCATCATATACCAGTGGTTCTCAACTGGTCCAGCCTCAGGACCCACTATGTCTCTATTAATAACAGTCGCAACCCAAATTTCTGAAGTTCCTGTTAACAAATTAAGGTTTTTTTAGGTGTAGTCTCAACACATTTTGATACAATTTAGGAAAATTTTGGCTTTTTTTGCTCATTTTGGTATGTTTGGACGTTTTTGCCAAGTTTTTGAGCACATTTTGACCCATTTTGACAGATTCTGAGCACATTTTGGTTCATTTTTGGGACGTTTTAGCATAAATTTCTCCAATAAGCTGGCAGAGACAAATCTAGAGGTTAATAGTGGGCGACTACTGGTGTCACCACCACTAAATATCCTGTAACTGAAAGCAAACTGTGTCATATGAAACACATCCTTTAAAATACAAGACTTTATACCACTACTTTTTTGGGGGCCATGCTTCTGCGACCCTCTGAAAATGGCTTTTTGGGTCCCGACCCACCAGTTGAGAACCACTGTCATATACGACTGAATAAGGGATTTAAATCTAAAATAAAGTGACGTCTGCTCACCAAGTATCACAGTGATGTAGAGATGATACATCAGCAGGGTCAGAGTGCTGAGGATGGAGCGCAGGCTGCTGCTGGCGGCCCCCTCCCTCAGCTCGGACAAACCCACTTCCTGTAAGATAGTCGGCAAAGCGTTCTTTAAATTCCCTCACTTGAGCAAAACCATGATGGCGTAATGACAAATGGAGGGACATCACCGACCCTGTCTCCAGAGAAGCCCAGGAACTCCATCAGTCTGAGGACTCTGGCTGGAAGCAGAGACAGCATCTGACGACAGAAACGCTTTGATCAGAGTCGTTTTAATACTCAGTGCTGGTAGAAGTGTGCATGAAAGTTACTGAGCTTTAATATCCTGTGTGAATGTTTGCCTCGTGTCGTTCTCACCAGGTTAAAGGATCCGATGCCCATGCTGACCCCACCCCTGAAATGGACGTGTGTGCTCTTCTCATCGGCCCCCTCTTTCGCGGTAATAGCCATCGCCTGACAGTTCCTGGTTTGGAGAGATTGTAAAATGCACTTGAGTTCACTTCAATACCATCCTTCATCCATCCCTTCCTGAGCGACATACGCACGGCTGGGCCGGCATTCTGATCTCCAGTTGTCTAAGAAGCTGGGAGGCTGTTAGGAGCTGCTGCGCTAGAGGCCGCGCCTGTTCATTAGGTTGGATGTGGTAACGAAATGAGTTTTGGAGGTGAAGGGATCCACGTAATATCACCAAATCCACACAAATACTCATTAATCTCAAAAGCTAACATTCAATATACAATTCAGGAATGGGCGTGGTCAAACGGCTCCACAGCGCCCCCTACAAATATTCAAATACTCATATAAAATCACTATATGAGTATCAAGGTAACTCCCACTTACTTGAAAATCTGATAGCTGTTCCGGATCCTCATCCCTCCCTTGATGAAGCCGATGATGCTTTCATCCAGGAACGTGAGGGCGGCCTTCTGCAGCAGCACCTCAGCATAGCAAAGCTCCGCGTGCATCTCTTCTGTCGGTGAAAACACAGTGTGATGCGTTTCTGTGAAAAAGAGCTTCAAGATTCATGATTCCAAAGCTTTTATTTGTCACACGCTCATACAGAATGCAAAGCGACTGCTCTCAAGGCTGTGCAAGAGACAGAAGTGCAGTGTACGTTGTGCAAGAGTGCAGGTGTGCATTATGTTTGTTATGCATTAGTGTGTGTGTGTGTGTGTGTGTGTGTGTGTGTGTGCATAGACCTGCATGTTATTAGGGTCCAAGCACCACAGTGTGTAGAACCCTATTGTTATTCTAAGGAGGATATCGCAATTTTGAACCCCTAGAGCAGTGGCTCTCAACTGGTGGGTCGGGACCCAAAAGTGGGTCGCGAAGTCATTTTGAGGGGGTCGCAGAAGCATGGCCCCCAAAAAAGTAGTGGTATAAAGTCTTTTATTTTAAAGGACGTGTTTCTTATGGCCCAGTTTGCTTTCAATAGCAGGATATTTAATAGTGGTGACACCAGTAGCAGCCAACTATTAACCTCTAGATTTGGTTCTGCCAGCTTATTGGAGAAATTTATGCTAAAACGTCTCAAAAATGAACCAAAATGTGCTCAGAATCTGTCAAAATGGGTCAAAATATGCCCAAAACTTGGCAAAAGTGTCCATATATGCCACAATTGGCAAAAAAATAAGCAAAAATTTTCCCCAAGTTGTATCAAAATGTGTTGAGACTACACCCAAATAAACCTTAATTTGTTAAAAGGAACAGCAAACTTAGGGCTGCACGGTGGCGCGGTGGTTAGCAGCGTTGCCTCACAGCTAGAAGATCCCTGGTTCGCGTCCCGGTTAGGACGCCCGGAATCTTTCTGTGTGGAGTTTGCATGTTCTCCCTGTGCATGCGTGGGTTCTCACCGGGTACTCCGGCTTCCTCCCACAGTCCAAAAACATGTTGAGGTTAATTGATTATTCTAAATTGTCCGTAGGTGTGAATGAGAGTGTGCTTGTTTGTCTCTATATGTAGCCCTGTGATAGGCTGGCGACCTGTTCAGGGTGTCCCCTGCCTTCGCCCGAGTCGGCTGGGATAGGCTCCAGCCCCCCCCCGCGACCCTAGTGAGGAATAAGCGGTGTATAGATAATGGATGGATGGAACAGCAAACTTCAACAATTTGGGTTGCGACCGTTAATAGAACTCAAAAACACGTATAGCTTGCTACGCACATCAGACCTGGCGAAAAATTTAATATTTTAGGGGAATTACACATGTGAGTGGCAAAATGGCTCAATAGCGCCACCTTGAAGATTTAAAATGAAGGTTTTGATACAACTACTTTCACATAGAGCTACGAAATTCGGCACCAGGTATTTGGAATCAGGACAAGAAGCACAAAAAAGCCCAAATGTACCATTACCCAAAATGCAACAGGAAATCCGCCATTTTGAATTTATTGTCGAAATTTATGATTTTCAAGAGCGAACTCGTCCTGGGGGGGGTAACGCGAGAGATCTCAAATTTGCCCCGTGTATACTACAGGTGTTGGTGAGCAAAAGCTATTAAAACGCTCCGCAATAGTATGAAGGCGTGCCTGTGGCGGCCCGGGGCGTTTTACCATGAAAGAACTAGGTAGTGCTGTGTAACTGGCGTGTACGTGCTCGAAATGGCCTGAAACTTCACAGGTGTGATCAGAGTCCAGGTCTCATAACAGCCATATGACCATATAAGTCCAGGACTGATGGCCGTACCGCCTTGTGGAAGCTTGATCCCATCAGATCTCAGAAGCTAAGCGAGGTTGGGCCTGGTCAGTACCTGGATGGGAGACCGTGAGGGAACACCAGGAAGCCTGGGTCGATGAAGGGTGAGAGTGAGTGGTTGGTGGTGGTCGGAGGGGCCGATGGAGCAGACTGGCCTCCGTCAGTCTACCCCAGGACAGCTGTGGCTACATACGTAGCTTAGCACCATGGAGTATGGAGTGAATGAATAATGCAATGTAAAGCAGCTTTGAGTGTCTAGAAAAGCGCTACATAAAACCAGTGCATTACAGCCATATGGTGATATCCTGTCTCAGTGAGAAGCGAGGAGCCGCCCAACGCTGCTTGCAGCTTTAATTTACATATTTACATTAGTCCAGTGTGCTGTTGTACAGACGAGGGTCTATATTTTAGAGTCCTGATAGCTTGAGGAGAGTCACTGTGTTTGTTAGACCTTATACATGTTGACATAAATACATAGCATTTTCTAGGGTCAAAGAATCCCAACATGCCCTAGATCAGTGGTTCTCAACTGGTCCAGCCTCAAGACCCGCTATGTTTCTATTAATAACGGTCGCTACCCAAATTTTTGAAGTTTGTTGTTCCTGTTAACAAATTAAGGTTTATTTGGGTGGAGTCTCAATGCATTTTGATACAATTTAGGAAAATTTTGGCTTATTTTTTTTGTTAATTTTGGACATTTGGACACTTTTGCCAAGTTTTGGGCATATTTTGGCCCATTTTGACAGATTCTGAGCACATTTTGGTTTATTTTTGGGATGTTTTAGCATAAATTTCTCCAATAAACTGGCAGAACCAAACCTAGGGGTTAATAGTGGGCTGCTACTGGTGTCACCACCACTAAATATCCTGCTATTGAAAGCAAACTGCATCATAAGAAACACATCCTTTAAAATAAGACTTCATACCACTACTTTTTTTAGGGGGCGTGTTTCTGCGACCCTCTAAAAATGGCCTCACGACCCACTTTTGGGTCCCAACCCACCAGTTGAGAACCGCTGCCCTAGATTGTAGCTGCGTCTACATATTCTGCTTTTTAAAACCACTTCTAAACAGGAAGTCAGTGTCTGGTTTGCTGTTTAGATTCCTTTAAATAAGCTCACTCACCTTCTGTCAGGTTTTCCACCGGCTGTCTGTACCACAGGTTGGCCAGGCTCTCCATTATTCCAGTTTTCTTCCGAAGTCTACGATAGGAAACACACTGCGTAAAGTCACGAATGAGCATCTTGAATTTATCTAACTGTTGATGTAACTTTCAGTCCAGACCTCTGGCAGGTCTGCAGAGATTCTCCCAGCGACGTCATGGCAGCATCCATGTCCTTTGGGTCGAAGGTCATACCGGCCTGCATCACCAGGATGCTGCTGTAGCCCATCGCGTGGTACATACTCTCATCCTTCCTAGAGGACAGACATACAGCAAAGCTTCTGCTCAGTGTTGGGTGTGTTGGTGGTGACGCTCTGTGTGAATAGATGCAGTGTCTCACCAGGGTTTTAGAAGAGCCAGGGCGTCTGCAAACCGGTTGTTCAGGAAGAGATCGAGGGCAGCGGAGCAATCCTTCAGAGCCGACTCTAAATCTCTGAAACAGGAGAATGAATGTCCAACATCTCAATCACAAAAGATGAATTTAAAAGACGCTTAAGCCGGACAACTGATTGTGTTGTTTGTGGATCGCTGAAATACAGGCTTTAGTTTTACTTACAGTGCATCCGTACTGGAGTGGTTTAAGTCCAGCTGGAAAAAAAGAGCAGAAGAAGAAACCTTTCAGCTCAGAGTCGGAGCTCTGTGCAGCTCGGCTCAAGTCTGCTGATCTAAATGGCAGAAAACCCTGATGTCACGCTTCTGGGTTTCTTTCATTCATCCATCCTCTCAGTCTGGGCTTTGCGGTCCCATCATCCTCCTCCTCCTCCTCCTCAGAACTCCCACCTTCTTCATCACCTGATCCGTCCCAACCCTCCTCGGCTGCCGTCTACATTCAGGGCCATTTGGAGTCGAGCTATCGGGGCCTCGTCTTTATTTCTACGCCTCTGAGCCGAACGAATGGAGGAAACATTACGCAGAGACTTTTCTACCACATTTTGGTGCCATTTATTGTCATTCATGAGGTAAAAGTGATTAATAAATCCTTCTAAACTGTTAAACTTAATATTTTGATGCCAAGAATATTGATTTTATTGACATTTTTGGGTGAAATACTGAGTGACTTTGCTGCTGCTACTGCACTTAAAACTGTATTTAATTATATTTAAAACACAAATATATTAGAATTATGTTGTAAATTAAGTCTTTTTATAATAACTAGACTCGACCAAGAGCGAGCATTTACCTGCACTGCAAAAACTCCACATCTTACCAAGTTTATTCGTCTTATTTTTAGTCCAATTGTCTCAACCCACTTGATTTAAGATAAATTCACTTTCCAGGTAACATTTCAGCAGATGGAGGGACGTGTTTTAAGACAACGCATCTTAAATATCTTGTTAAGTCAAACAATCTTGAAATGATCTTGTTTTAGTTGTATTTTACCAGAAACAAGGTTCATTTCATTTCATACATGTTTCAAGCTGAGCTGTTGTTTGTATCAGATAAATAATCTGGATTTAAGAAATAAAGTAAATGCATTTTATTGGAAAATCACCAATTCATATCAGAAAACAGCTGCATGTGGAAAATGTGTTAAAAAAACAAAGCAAATGTCTGCTTTTGAGTTAAAACACCTCCTTTTGGGCGTAGCTGGCTTCACCTAAAACACAACACCTTCAAATGCTGTCAAACACCACTAAATATTAGGATTTCTAGCCAACTGTGAGAAGACATTATATCTCAGAATGCTTCAATTAATCTGTGTGATCTTATTTCAAGTACAAGATGGTCTTAAATCTAGAGAAGAGCCACGATAATACAACTAAAATAAGTTGAATACATCTCAAATTAAGAAGCTGACATTAAACTTATTAAAGCTAAAATCTATTTAATTCTTTAGCATGTCTGGTTTATTCTAAGACACCTCAGCTTGACAGTGCTGCTAAAATATAGCTTCAAATAAGTTTTCCCTGCTAATTTTAAGACCTCAATATTCTAAATATCATGTCTTATTTCAAGAAATCTGACCAAGCAAATGTTCACTTGTTCTATTGGCACATTTTTTCCACTTATTTCAAAGTAAAAGTGCCTTGAAATAAGTTTTTTACTTGTTTTGGCATTTCTTCCAGTGTAAACAGTTAAACTTAGTATTTTGAGGCTAAGGATATTGATTTTATTGGCATTTTTCCTTGAGATACTGAGTTTATAATGACTTTGCTGCTGCTGCTGCACGAAAAACTGTATTTAGTTATAATTAAAACACAAATATATTAGAATTATGTTGTAAATTAAGTCTTTTTATCATAACTAGACCCAACCAAGAGCGAGCATTTACCTGCTCACTCGTAGCTTTGAATATGTGAGAGAATGTCTTCCTTTCTTGCTTTTTTTTAAAGTCTACTTTAATGACAATAAAGCAGTTTTTCTTAATATTATCTGAATAAGAGTCCAGACTGAGCCACATGAGTCCAGACCCCTAGAAAGTCTCCACTCCATCACCACATATTGCACATGAAATAATAAAACACAGCTCAGAAGAAGCTGCAGTGAAGCCTACCCGCTGTAGGGATCTCTCCTTGGTCTCCATCTGATGCCGGAGTCAAACAACAAAAACAGGAGATCTGATCTGGATCTGGTTCACGCGCAGTCAGAGCCATCATTCGGCCTCTGTCGGTCTTTATAAGGTGACAGATGGGGTGTTGCCTGGATTCCAGCCCTCAGATTTGCCTCTAGGTCACAGGACGTCAGTGGATCCTGCTCACGGTTGTTCAATTTTCTCTTTTTCTTTAACGTCCTCGGGGCTCAAAAGCTGCTGCTCCTCAGTTTTAACAAGAGACTTTACATCCACGTGTAGCTCAGCCGGGTCTGAACATTCTCATCGACTGAAGAGGCATGATTTAATCTGATTAAAAAACCGACGTGTGTAAAAAATATATATAAATTGTTGGTTCATGGAGTTAGAACTACCAATACAGCAGCTTGGAGAGCCTTTATAAATTAAAACACTGCACGCACAAAGAGGCATTTTAAGCACCAAGTACAAAAGTAGAAGCAGAGAAAACCCTCGGATTGTTAAATCTGATGCAACGAATATGATTTTCTAGCTGTTTGTGTTAACTTTATTCTGAGTTTCAGTCCAGGTTTAGTCCAACCTGAGAGCTGGAACTCCTTCAAAATAATCTAAGGGACCTCGAGATGAGTAAGAAATATTAAAATAATAATAAAGCGCTTGAATTATGTCCATTTTCTGTTTTAATTTGATCCTGTAACCTTAAATTTTGCCTTTTTCGATTCAGTAAAACTTTATTTATATGGCGCCACTTCAACATCATAGTATTTCACATAGTAGGATTTGTTTAGTTGATCCTACAGCAGCTGTTTAATAAAGTCATCACATGCATTTTTTAAAAGCTTGAGATGTAATAATGGGTCTTATCTAGATCTTAAACTGTTTTCTAAGCTTTTTCTATGGAATATCTCGATCTGAGCAGGAGACATGATGCAGTATAAAACAGAAATAGCTGCTCAAACCTGTGCTAAATTACAGAGTATTACAAAATACAGTCTTATGAAGTCATTCAGGGACAGATCCTTTCTTGTTCAGGATGGTTCGGCTCGACTCTGCAGCACAAAGGTTCCTCTTACTCAGTTTTCATTTCTGGGGACCAGCATGCATGTGACGTCCTGGCCTAAGTAATTATTCCTGGTGGTTTTGTGATTTCTCCTGCTGCTCCACACTCCAGACGTTCAACCTTTATTACAGAGGGGATCGAATGGAGTGATACAACCGAGTAAAGCATCTCACGACTGGTTGAATAAGAAAGCAAAAAGGCAGTTCAGGTTTAATCCACTTCCATTATTGTGATAAAAAGTCGTTTTGTAACGTGATTCGTGTTTTGTTTCAGCTTCTTAAATGTGTTGAGCTTCGATGCATGCTTTCCCCGTTCATAGTGAGCCAAGTCTGTCTTATTATATCTTATATCTGGTGTTAATGAGACAGAAGTGCAGTGTACGATGTGTAAGAGTGCAGGTGTGTGTGTGTGTGTGTGTGTGCATAGGCCTACATGTTATTATTAGGGTCCAAGCACCACAGTGTGTAGAACCTTATTGTTATTCTAAGGAGGATTAGTATCACAATTTTGACCACCTAGACAAACTCGAAAACATGTATAACTTGGTACGCCCATCAGACCTGGTGAAAAATGTAATATTTTGGGGGAATTACACATGTGAATGGCAAAATGGCTCAATAGCGCCACCTTGAATATTTAAAATAAGGGTTTTGATACAACTACTTTCACATAGAGTTACGAAATTCGGTACCAGGTATTTGGAATCAGGACAAACGCACAAAAAGCCCAAATGTATCATTACCCAAAATGCAACAGGAAATCTGCCATTTTGAATTTAATGTCAAAATTTTACGATTTTCAAGAGCGAACTCGTCTTGGGGGGGTAACGTGAGAGATCTCAGATTTATACTACATTTATACTTTATACTACAGGTGTTGGTGAGCAAAAGCTATTAAAATGTTCCGCAATAGTATGAGGGCGTGCCTGTGGCGGCCCGGGGCGTTTTGCCGTTTTACCGGGAAAGAACCAGTAAATGGTAAAATGGTAAATGGTCTGCACTTATATAGCGCTTTATCCTACCTTAATGGTATCCAAAGCGCTTTACAATGTGTTTCACATTCACCCATTCACACACCAATGGCGACAGAGCTGCCATGCAAGGCGCTAATCTACCATTGGGAGCAACTTGGGGTTCAGTGTCTTGCCCAAGGACACTTCGGCATGCGGAGGGGCCGGGGATCGAACTGCCAACCTTGCGATCAGTGGACAACCTGCTCTACCACCTGAGCCACAGCCGCCCAGTAGTGCTGTGTAACTGGCGTGTACATGCTCTAAATGGCCTGAAACTTCACAGGTGTGATCAGAGTCCAGGCCGAGATTCATAACATGGAAATTAAAGTGTTCACTGCTGAACTTACATGTTATTTACTTGTCGTCTCTTTCAACCAGGCAGTGCTGCAGTGAAGCGGTCAGGATGCTGACTTGTAAAACCAAAACTTACAGGTCATTCTACAGAAGCATTCACTTTGGGACGCGAAGATGTCTTAATTTTTTTCTTTTTCTAACATTTAAACTCGACTACGTTGCTACACGAGTCACTGACTTTATCAATACACATAAATGAAAGCTGAATGATTTCTTTTTGTACATTTAGTTACCCATAAGGACGGTAACACCAGCGACAGTTTTCATGAAAAATGCATCTTACAAAGTGGCTGCTACAGAGCATGAAACCACATGTTGTCAATCATGATCTGTTCACTAAACTATGTAATTTTAATACATTTGTTTTCAATCTTTTTGCCGATAAAGTCGGTTCCACCAGTGATGTCGACTAAAAGCTTCACATGAAATCACGAGATAAATGTTAATGTTTCTGAAAACTGAAAAGAGACAATGGTAAGACAACGGCCCTTCTTCATAGGTCTTCAGGAAAGGGGTCAACGGAAGTCAAGTGATGTCATCAGTGTGATTTGTTTTTCCAAAATAAAAGACTTTTGTCGCGTGGTAACACCAGGACATGGCTACAGGGGACGACTACTTTTAAAATCTATTTTATAAGACTTATCTGGCATTTTGTTTTAATATGTCATTTATATCATATATGTGACTTACTTATACATTTTTGCATTTTTAATGGTAGAAAAACGTATTTTTAAACTGAAAATACAGCACCTTCCCTGCATAAATGACTGGGGACGAGCACTTTTGTTATGGTTGGGGTTCTAAATAATTGATTAAAAGCAAATATTACCAAGTTGATGGCTCCGAATGGTGTGACAGTTCAAATGATATGTTTTTTTAAAAATAATGTACCAAACAATTTTTTCAAGAGTAATAGTTCTCTCAAGGCTAGGGACAGAAAAATGGATGCTTATGTAGAATGAGCCATACCAATGATGCCTTTTTTTTCTTTATGTTCAAAATATGAAACATGAGCCCATTAAACCAAATTAGATCCAAATATATTCTGTTATATCGTCACCTTGTGCCTGAATGTAGTGTTTTTAATGATATTAATAAATATATTTCCAACTTAATTGGAGCAGAAAGGCCACAAATTAGTGCAAAATTATGAATATTAACATAAAAGCTACATCTGTGTATTTTTTATTATTTTTTTAAATTGAAAGTAAGGCGGGTAATGTGTTTATTTTTTCATAAAGTTGGTTATTTTCATTAAGATGTCATTTTAAAGACGCTTACGTATGACGCGCTTAAACGACATCACCCACAATCCTCTGCGCATGCGTACATTTCAAAAAACATGGCGGCGACGGACCCAAACACAAACATCCCAGATTATGAGTACGTCGGCGTTAACACCAAACCGTTTCATATCGGCTCTTTCAGGCAGGAGTGGCTGAACAGGCTGAAGCCGAGCAGCTACTCCTACCAGCAGGAGGACGAGGACACGTTTCACGCCAACTTTGCCGAGGAGATGGGGATCGGAGCGGAGACCATGGCGGAGCTCAAGTCCGTCTGCAGGTATGTCACGTTAGCGACGTTAGCTTAGCGTCGGAGCAGCTAGCTGTCAGTAGCACCGCTAACAAACATTAGCGTTAGCTTGTGTCGCATTTAAATGTTTGTTCTTCAGTTTGGCTGTTCACTAGGGTACAAAATGACCCTATAATTCACACTGGTGGGCTTTGTTTCCCCGTCAGTCTGTATGGTTGACTTGATAATTAAAAAAAACACCAGTTAGTTAAAATATAGTTAGCAATAGCTTCAGTTATAACGGCTAAGTGTCATAATCAGAAATACTTTATTGATTAATTGAAGAGAATTTGCTTATGTTACAGTTCCTCCCATTCAAAATCAGAAATATAAACAGTCCAAAAATATATAGATAAACATAAACAAAGTACAAAATGCACATAAAATACAGTACTATGAAATACAACAGCAACAACAAAAAACGGGATGGTCAAACATGGAGGAAAAACAACGACAACAATATAAAATGACTGGATTCAAGAGACATATAACTATAACAAATATATCCAAGTAAATGAGTGTGAAAATAAAGGAAATCTGTTAAAAATGACTGGTATAATTCCCCAAAATGTGTTGTTTTGTCCATGCAGAAGCCCAAAAGCCGAATAAATTAACTGTCAGAAGAATAAGGAAGCTGGCACATATACATACACACAAATACATAATTGAAAAGATATTTTTACTTTAAATAAATGACTGTCAGCTGTAATAGACACGCATGTACATTTAATTTTAACATTATACATCGACCAGCCACAACCTTAAACTGGTGAAAACAGGTGAAATGAGTAGCTTCGATCATCTTGTCAGAATGCAAAGTTCTGGGAAATCTTGGGTCCAACCAAAAGAACCCAAAGGATTCACTGCAGGAGACCAGGTGCGAGACACCACAGGACAAAAAACTGTACACCATAGATGCAACAATGCCTTTTTTTCTTCAACAAAGAGTCTTTACATTCAAAATATGAAATACGAGCTCATTAAAGTACTGAATCTATTGTGGAAACAAAGTTAGATCCACATGTTCTGTCATATTGTCACCTTGTGCCTGAATTTTGTGATTTCAACTATAATTAAAGCTGCAAGCAGCGTTGAACGGGCCCTCGCACACCCACGCGTGTCGGGATGTGGTGCACGTCCAGGTGTGGTGCATGTCGGGATGTGGCAGAAATTTCAAGGTGCTCAGACTTAGCTGACCAATTTCAAGGATTGCATCACAAACTTTCTCGGCCACCATGAACATCAGTGGTGTCAAACTAATTTCTCATTGACTATTGTCTGTTGTGTTATTAATTTAAAAATCTGTGAGTGAGATGTTATCTGTTCTATTTTTTTCTGTTCTGTTATCAATTTTAAAAATCTGTTTTATTATTGTTATATTACTGTATTATTGGGTTGCTATTATTGACCATTATGCCCGTTGTTGCAAATTTGCAACATACCCAAATTTCTATTTATGTTTTGTGCTATAATCAAATTAACAATCTCAACTTCATGTGACACCTACATAAAGGCAAAAACACAAAAATTTTTTTTAATATACTTGAATATAAATTCAGGCGTTAAGGGGTTAAACAATATTATATAAGGTGTATCGTAGGAGATCCCTGCTCCATCTATATATCAGTTTGGGGGTTGTTGGCCTGAAAAATATTGAACACTGCTGGCATAAGCAGTAGCAATAGTAATAATAATTTATTGTTATTATACATATCACAAGTACATGTCAGCCAAATAACCATGCACATTTAAATTAAAAACATGAATCTGTGAATCATTCTAATAGCTCAGTGTTGGATGCAAGATTTATATTTATAAATGGCAGTGACACGCCACCATGTACCTTGGACATATTTAAACTAAAAACATGAATATACTAATACAATAATAAGTAATAGCAGATCACAGCCATGCCCCACCTGCATAAAGCGCACAGTTCCTGGAGAGTGTGTCGGACTGAAGAGAACAACAGGCAGTTTTCAAAGTTTTTAAACTTCCAGAGTCAGGGTTATGGTGCATGGAAGCGAAAATACCATGTCCACGCATGTGAACGCACGGTCTCAGGAGGCTACCATAATTTTTTTTTCATGAATTAAAGAAAAGACAAAGAAGACATAATCATTTGTACCTATTCCAGCCATAGGCGGTCATACTGAGCGCACATGAAATGAAGTGGGAGTTGCCCCCTCAGCCCCTGTGAAATGGGACAAGGAACAAATGATTGAGTTTTGGGAGTGATCCAGATCAGTGTCTGGATCTGGGGATTTTTTAAAAGATTTTAACATTGGGAGTGTTAGAAAGCCCTGCAGTGCCACCTTGTGGTAGGACAGAGCATATATATGCACATATATAGCACAAAGATGTTGAGTGTTTTTTAAGTATACATTGTCGTTGGGAGATTGTGTTGGGGTGGACTGGAGCTCCTTGGCGGAGGTCTGTGCTCTCTGGGTGCTTTTCTAGCTACAATCTGTGATGATATGAATATTGACGAATGTATAATTAAACTAGTTGAAATACATATTTGATGTTATATCGGTTTTTTACAGTTTTTCTTCATTGGTTTGGCTCATTTCTCGAAACTGAAATTACATTCTCAAAACAACATGGACAAACCTCCAAACTACTTGGCAATTGTTCACAACAGACTGGTATTTCTCCTTCATTTCATCAAATTGCAAACATCTTAGTACTTGTCTCGATGTCTCAGTACATCTATGCAAATGATTTAGTACAGTTAGCCTTCATTTAGCACTATTTCCAGGTGAATAGATCTTGTTGATCTAAACTGATTGTTGACTTCTCAGTCTGATGGTCGTTCACTCCAAAACATGTCAGCATCATTTCATTGTATAAGTCATCACATGCACAATAGTCTGTTCAATTGTCAGGATTAGTCATGAACATACGGTGGCCAGGAGAGGGACGGTGAGGACAGCTTTATTTACAGCACTGTAGGAACCATATAATGTTCCTTGTTTTTTGTTTATGTGTTCATATTACAGTATGTTGTGCTGTATAGATTTTCTTTTTACTCTGATGTATGAAAGTAACTTTATGTGTGTCAATACAGTTTTCTCGATTGTTTACACACATTTTCTGAAAGCATGCCTCATACTTTCAGAACTCTGCATACAAATCAGAAAACACACACACACACACACACACAATGGGCAAAAGCCATCAATTCTCCTTCAATTGAAACTTTACATTCAAAACGATGTTATTTCTTCTCAAAATGTTATTTTGTTTTCAAATGACACAAACCATTACATGAATAGACATTTATAAGAGTGCTCACACAATGCCAAAGGGACGATGAATTTTGGAGGCACTGACTATTTATATGACAATAGAATTAAGTTTTGACCAGTCGTGTGAACTGTTTTGGGAGAGATATGAGCTTTTGCAGGTGAACCATGGTGTTGTGCTGAACCATCCAGGTTATTTTGGCAAAAGCACCGAGAGTGTTGAGAACATCTGGTCTGTTTCAAGAAATGAGCCAAAGCAATTGAGAATAGTCAGTGCATTTTTGGTGGCACTGACTATTTATATGAGAAAGAAATTTGGTTTTGAAACATGAGTGAAAGGTTTTGGGTGAGATATGAGCTTTTGCACATGAGCTTTATATATATATTGCTTATATTGCAAAGTTTGAAGCAATGGTACCTTCAAATATACTGCCTTTAAGTTCCTGTTACCAATCGGTGGTGCTATTACTATGACTAAATTTTAAAATGTGGATGTGTTCAGAAGTGGACTCTTGTCCAGAATATGAAATTTGGGATAGATTGGATCATGTACAGCTGAGATATAAACACTTTAGTAGTCATGACGAGACATCAAGTTCGCCACGCCGCCACAGACTAACAGTTTCACTAACAGTCACAGTTTTGTCCATGAATCATCATCAATGTCTTGAGGCTTATGTCACCAAATTTCAGTTGAATATGGTCAACCAAATAATAATAATACATTAAAGTGTATTGAAACAGAGGGATTTTTCTACAATGACACAGACCTGCATTTATACGATTTGAACAGTAGGTGTCAGCGTTGCACCATTTATCTGTTTTTCTGAGCCTGCATGTCAGCAGGGACCCACACACACAGTGCTCCTGCTCTGGGTCCTAGAAGGAGACGATTTCCCCTTCATATGACTCAAAGTTCAGAGGGGCGCCACGGCCGCACCGTTTGACTTTTGTGGAAGATTTTGATAACTTTACATCTTTAAGGCCTGTTGTATATACTGGCCAAATTTCAGGATGATATCACAAAGTATAGACCAGTGGTAAGGACAAATGTCCTCGTTAGAGCTTCCTTTTTTACCACGAGGTGGCGCTATGACTGTGGATGAATATTGTCATATGGATCTTATCAGGGCAGGACTGTGATCAAATGTGTAAAGTTTGAGGCAGATCAGAGCCTGTGAAGTGTATTTAGACAGCACTTGAAGTTTTATGGCGAAACATCAAAGTTCAGGAGGCCGCCACGCCCCCGCCCTCAGACTTTTGCGGAGCGTTTTGATAACTTTTAATCACGAAGCCCTGTTGTATATACTGACCAAATTTCAGCTGTCTTGGAGTTACCCTGTGTGCGGTTATAGCTCTTGAATATGGCTAAAAATCAGAAATATAAAGCAAAATGGCGGACTTCCTGTACACTTTTGCTGATGGATTGATTAGGCAATTTTGTTTGTCTTGTCTTGGTGCACATGTGTACCAAATTTGGTAGGTGTACGTGAAACTAGCCGTATTAACTCCCATAGAACCCAATTTTCAAGGTGGCGCTATAGAGCCATCTTGCCACACACATGTGAAACTCCCATGAAATATCAAATTTTTCGCCAGTCCTGATGTGTTTGCAAATTTTCATGAGTTTTTGAGCGTGTCTAGGCCCTCAAAAATGCAATTTAAAAAGCCGAAGAAAAAGAAAAATAATTAAAGCTGCAAGCAGCGTTGAACGGGCCCTCGCACACCCATGCGTGTCGGGACGTGGCGCACGTCCAAGTGTGGCGCATGTCGGGATGTGGCAGAAATTTCAAGGTGCTCAGACTTAGCTGACCAATTTCAAGGATTGTATCACAAACTTTCTCGGCCACCATGTACATCAGTGGTGTCAAACTCATTTGTCATTGACTATTGTCTGTTGTGTTATTAATTTAACAATCTGTGAGTGAGATGTTATCTGTTCTAATTTTGTCTGTTCTGTTATCAATTTTAAAAATCTGTTTTATTATTGTTATATTACTGTATTATTGGGTCGCTATTATTGTCCATTATGCCCGTTGTTGCAAATTTGCAACATACCCAAATTTCTATTTATTTTTTGTGCTATAATCAAATTAACAATCTTAACTTCAACTTATGGTGCAGGGAAGCCACAATACCATGTCCACGCATGTGAACGCACGGTCTCAGGAGGCTACCATAATTTTTTTTCATGAATTAAAAAAAAGACAAAGAAGACATAATCATTTGTACATATTCCGGCCATAGGCAGAATAGGCCACATGAAATGAAGTGGGAGTTGCCCCCTCAGCCCCTGTGAAATTTGACAAGGAACAAATGATAGAGTTTTGGGAGTGATCCAGATCAGTGTCTGGATCCAGGAATTTTTAAAAAGATATTTAACATTGGGAGTGTTAGAAAGCCCTGCAGTGCAACCTTGTGGTAGGACAGAGCATATATGTGCACATATATAGGACAAAGATGTTGAGTGTTTTTTAAGTATACTTTGTCGTTGGGAGATTGTGTTGGGGTGGACTGGAGCTCTTTGGCGGAGGTCTGTGCTCTCTGGGTGCTTTTCTAGCTACAATCTGTGATGATATGAATATTGACGAATGTATAATTAAACTAGTTGAAATACATATTTGATATATCGTTGTTTGTACAGTTTTTCTCCATTGGTTTGGCTCATTTCTCGAAACTGAAATTACAATCTCAAAACAACATGGACAAACGTCCAAACTACTTGGCAATTGTTCACAATAGACTGGCATTTCTCCTTCATTTCATCAAATTGCAAACATCTTAGTACTTGTCTCGATGTCTCAGTACATCTTTGCAAATGATTTAGTACAGGTAGCCTTCATTTAGCACAATTTCCAAGTGAATAGA
Source organism: Dascyllus trimaculatus (assembly GCA_024666655.1). Taxonomy (NCBI): domain Eukaryota; kingdom Metazoa; phylum Chordata; class Actinopteri; family Pomacentridae; genus Dascyllus; species Dascyllus trimaculatus. Next base: position 37,913,471 of record CM045447.1, on the reverse strand, counting down.
TCTTGTTGATCTAAACTGATTGTTGACTTCTCAGTCTGATGGTCGTTCACTCCAAAACATGTCAGCATCATTTCATTGTATAAGTCATCACATGCACAATAGTCTGTTCAGTTGTCAGGATTAGTCATGAACATACGGTGGCCAGGAGAGGGACGGTGAAGACAGCTTTATTTACAGCACTGTAGGCTCCATATAATGTTCCTTGTTGTTTATTTATGTGTTTGTATTACAGTATGTTATGCTCCATAGATTTTCTTTTTACTCTGATGTATGAAAGTAACTTTATGTGTGTCAATACAGTTTTCTCAATTGTTTGCACACATTTTCTGAAAGCATGCCTCATACTTTCAGAACTCTGCATTCAAATCAGAAAACACACACACACAATGAGCAAAAGCCCTCAATTCTCCTTCAATTGAAACTACATTCAAAACGATGTTATTTCTTCTCAAAATGTTATTTTATTTTCAAATGACACAAACCATTATATGAATAGACATTTATAAGAGTGTTCACACAATGCCAAAGGGGCGATGAATTTTGGAGGCACTGACTATTTATATGAGAATAGAATTTAGTTTTGACCAGTCGTGTGAACTGTTTTGGGAGAGATATGAGCTTTTGCAGGTGAACCATGGTGTTATGCTGAACCATCCATGTTATTTTGGCAAAAGCACCAAGAGTGTTGAGAACGTCTGGTCTGTTTCAAGAAATGAGCCAAAGCAATTGAGAATAGTCAGTGCAATTTTTGGTGGCACTGACTATTTATATGAGAAAGAAATTTAGTTTTAAAACATGAGTGAAAGGTTTTGGGAGAGACATGAGCTTTTGCACGTCAGCTTTATATATATATTGCTTATATTGCAAAGTTTGAAGCAATGATACCTGCAAATATACTGTCTTTAAGTTCCTGTTACCAATCGGTGGTGTTATGACTATGACTAAATTTTAAAATGTGGATGTGTTCAGAAGTGGACTCTTGTCCAGAATATGAAATTTGGGATAGATTGGATCATGTACACTGTTTGACGACCAGTCACAGTTTTCTCCATGAATCATCATCAACATCTTGAGGCTTATGTCACCAAATTTCAGTTGAATACGGTCAACCAAATAATAATTGGACATTAAAATATATTGAAACAGAGGGATTTTTCTACAATGACACAGACCTGCATTTATACGATTTGAACAGTAGGTGTCAGCGTTGCACCATTTATCTGGATTTAATCCAGAGCTGCTGACAATGGTAAAAGTACATAAAGGTCAGAGGGCCACCACGGTCACATCCTTTGACTTTTGTGGAAGATTTTGATAACTTGTCATCTTTAAGGCCTGTTGTATATACTGGCCAAATTTCAGGATGATATCACAAAGTATGGAGCAGTGGTAAGGACAAATGAGAATCCTTTTACCACTAGGTGACGCTATGACTATGACTAAATTTTAAAATGTGGATGTGTTCAGAAGTGGACTGTTGTCCAGCACATGAAATTTGGGCCAGATCGGATCATGTACAGCTGAGATATAAACACTTTAGCAGTCATGGCGAGACATCGAAGTTCGCCACCCCGCCACAAACACACTGTTTGACGACCAGTGACAGTTTTCTCCATGAATCATCATTAATGTCTTGAGGCTTATGTCACCACATTTCAGATGAATACGGTCAACCGACTAATAATAGTACATTAAAATGTAAAAATTGTCATTTCCTGTTGCCAGGAGGTGGCGCTATGACTGTGGATGAATATTGTCATATGGATGTGATCAGGGCAGGACTATGATCAAATGTGTAAAGTTTGAGGCAGATCAGAGCCTGTGAAGTGTATTCAGACAGCACTTGAAATTTTATGGCGAAACATCAAAGTTCAGGAGGCTGCCACGCCCACGCCCCCAGACTTTTGCGGAGCATTTTGATAACTTTTAATCACGAAGCCCTGTTGTATATACTGACCAAATTTCAGCTGTCTTGGAGTTACCCTGTGTTCGGTTATAGCTTTTGAATATGACCATAAATCAAAACTATAAAGCAAAATGGCGGACTTCCTGTACATTTTTGCTGATGGATTGATTAGGCAATTTTGTTTGTCTTGTCTTGGTGCACATGTGTACCAAATTTGGTAGGTGTACGTGAAACTAGCCGTATTAACTCCCATAGAACCCAATTTTCAAGGTGGCGCTATAGAGCCATTTTGCCACACACATGTGCAACTCCTATTAAATATAAAATTTTTCGCCGCTTCTGATGTGTTTGCAAATTTTCGTGAGTTTTTGAGCGCGTTTAGGCCCTCAAAAATGCAGTTCTTCCGTCAGGAGAAAAATAATAATAATAATAATAATAAAAACGAATACAAAACCAATAGGGTCCTACGCACCGTTGGTGCTCGGGCCCTAATAACCAGTAGGGATCCAATAGGGTCCTACGCACCGTTGGTGCTCGGGCCCTAATAATAAAGATATCTCCATCATAAATTGGAACTCAAAGGGCACAGGACACTCCCAGAGATCCTGTGTCCACGTCCCAGTGCTGTTTTTGTGGCGAGGTTGACCTCCTCAGTGTTCGGCAGGTGGTTTTAATGTTGTGGCTGATTGGTGGATGAATCTAATGGAGTTGTTGTACTGTTATTGAACAGGACACAGATCATGCTTATGCAGCCATGTTCACGTTCAATTATCTGTACAAGGGTCAGGCTGTAAATAGATTATTTACTAATAAGTTAGTAATGCAGCAGTACACCAGCTAAACAAACCGGGTTACAGAGTTAGCCAAAAAACTAATTTAGTTTTTCAAAAGGTGAACACAAGGCATGTGATTTAGTGGCACAGCATTCATCTCTCTGATAGCTCTGTTAAGATGATTTGCTCTGTGATTCCGTTTGACTACTGTTGTTAAATACAGTAAAATAATCGCATTACATTGCTTTTTTTGTTTGTTTGTTTGTTTTTACACCAATGCTTTTATTTTTTCCCCCAACATATACACATACTGGAAAAACCAAACAAACAAATAAACATCAACTGAAAATTTTCATGTCTCGTCAGAAGCTTCCCTGAAAGGTCCCCAAACTTCCTGGTACTGTTTTGTCCTTGAGTATGCATCTAATTCTTTCGTTCGGAAGGCTCGACATCATTTGCCCCGTCAGGTTTGCGATTGTCGGTCTGTGAGCCTCCTTCCAAAACAAGGCTATTACCTTTTTAGCATTTAGCATGCTGAGGTCCATCAGTAGTTGGTCGTTTTTTTTGTATATTTTTTTTGGATGAAGGCCAATTAGAAGGTCTAATGAGCATTATGTTGTTTTTATTCTTTCTAGTATTGATTCTCTCCGTTGCCATCCTGAAGATCAGCAGCCCGACACGGACGTGGTGCCTCCAGACCCGACGCTGAAAACACTGATGTATGTCGTCGTTTCAGCTCATTCAGATTATGCTGTGTCTCAGATTCACTCGTTGCACGATACGGTTTTAATTCGGCGTGATGTGCGCTGAACGCATTGTGATTTCATTTCTCGACAGACAAAGAAAAGAGAGACAGGATTACAAAGATTCTCTAAAACGCAACAAGAACACACACGACATCTACGCAGACGAACTGGTGGGTCGAGCTGAAGTGAGATAAGTCTGGTAGTAGGATCGCATGGTTAAGATCACGGTTAATCAGAGGATGACAGGTGTTTGTACTTCTACCTGCTGCGTATCTCAGTGTGAGACATGGTTGTCTGTGTGATTCACAGGAGCGTTTAACTTTTGGGAGGAAGCCAGAAGATGTGACTGACATGATCCCAGAAGGAGAGGTCATTCTCACCATCAACGTCTACTACCCAGCCGCTTCTCCGAAAGTAAGCACCAAGCCTCTTCGGATTTCACGCTCTTGAGCAGACACGTTTCCTGCATGTTTGTCCTCCACGGGACTGACCTCTCCTGTCCGTGACCCCCCCAGTTTACCTACAGAAGACCCCACATGACTCTGCTGATGATGGGCTCCCACAGCCTGGCAGAGCTCAGGGATGCCATCTGCTGTGTCAGTGACTTGCAGGTGTGCGGGGAGTTCAGCAACACGCCGGACGTGGCTCCAGACTTCATCAGCAAAGTGAGCAGAGTCCGTCTGTAAACCCAAAGTGTTCTGCAAGACTGAACATACACCTGGCTGCTTCTTTACATTTGAGATTTTAATATACGCAGGAATATGTGCAAGAAAATTAATATTCTGATGTGTTGTGTTTCAGGATCATAGCAAATCTGCTTTCTTCTTCTTCGAGGGAGTTTTCTACAATGACATGCGATTTCCTGAGTGCCAGGACATGAGCATGTAAGTGTTACTGTTAGCGTGAGACTGCTAATGTTCTATATTCAGTGAAACGACCATATACCCTGCCCTGCTGCTGTAAATCCTTACGAGAGCAGCAGATGTGTATGATCAGATGTAATTTATAGTGTAACCCTGCGTTGCCTCGCTTTTTTAATATTCAGTATTTTGCAACCCATGTTTAAGGATTGAGGTTTTTCCTGGGAACTGGATCTTGCAGCCAAAGAATGCGTAGGAAAATTGGAAAATACTGAGCGACAGTCGAGCACATTGCTTGTTCGGGTTATTCTGTGAGAGTGGTAACAAAAAATACAGAATAACACCACTAAGGGTAGACGGATTATCTACGCTGATATTTGGCATTTTTCCAATTATCTATATCAGTGTTTTTATTGACTAATTATTGATAAATTAAATGCGCTACTGCAGGTCTGATGCAGCCTCCTCTCTCTGTCTGTCGCCACAGAAATATCTCTCAAGCAGCAAAAACTGAATGAGAAACACCAGAAACCAGGACATTAGCTTCTCTCACAGCGGCTAATGCTATGCTAACAGCTAAGTTAGAAGTCAGCCACAAATTAAAAACAATAAATAATAGAGCTCTAAATTCTGGTGATGAAACAGTGAAAGATTAAGAAAACAGGGAAGAGACAAACTGATCAATCTCAGTTGATTCCACATAAGCAGAGATGAGTTTAATCACTCCTTTTTCTACTTTACATGTTTAGTTGTAGTATAGGGCTGCTCGGTGTCTTTCTGTGTGGAGTTTGCATGTCCTCCCTGTGCAGCGTGGGTTTTCACCGGGTACTCTGGCTTCCTCCCACAGTCCAAAAACATGCTGAAGGTTAATTGATGATCCTAAATTGTCCGTAGGTGTGAATGTAAGTGCATCGGTGGATCCTTCGTAGCCCCAAATATCCCAAGATTGGGGCTGATAGTTCGATCAGCAGCTGGAGTTTTAGCTGCTCACAGCTGACGGAGGAGATGGATTCATCAGCGTCGGAGGATTATTGTTTTAAATATAAGTGTTGTGTTACAGCTCACTCCGATAGCTAACGATAGAAATGTTGACAAAGTTAAAATTTGTTTTAAAAAATCTATTTAATAAAGTTACGTTATTGATGAGCCGCTGCAGTTTAAAACATTTACTGTCCAGTTGTTCAGCTTCAGTTTTAAGGTTTATTTTACCGAGACTGGTGATTTTTTTCTGAACGCGGCCATCACATAAACAACTTATTCATTCCTAAATATTCACATATTTAATCCTTATTTAAATTGTCATGTGGAGAAGAAGTAAAATGGTTACTAAATGCTGTTAGAGCTTCTATTGGTGGTGATTCTCTGTAGACCAGTGAAAACATGACTCTCCTCACTGTTCTTGGTTTAGCTCCACCAAGTTATCTGATCACATGTTTAACATACATTATATCTGGTTTCTGTTCAGACAGCAGGTATTTAGTGATCCTCATCAGAAACACTCAGCCCAGAGACTGTGGAGGTTTATAATATCTGAAGTTCATATCAGTGGATGTCAACAGATTTAAACCAGCTTCTTGTTTCTCAGACAGTTTAGTCCCGAATCATCGTACAGTAGAAGACCCTCAAGTCTTCAAGGATATAAAACATATTAGAAACAAAAATTACAATTTCAGGATCAAATTCAGTCAAAAAATGAGGTAAAATTACAACATAGTCGTCTTATCCTGATCATCGGGATGAAAATTTGTTTGTCAGGGTTGCTAGGTAACAGGAGCGGCGCTACAAGACGTCATGATGCAAGCAGGAAGTTCGACGCCGGCTGGACCGTCTCATTTAACAATCGCTCATGCAGCCTAGAAGGACCCATCCTTCGAAGGACGGGTAGGCTGGGTCCTTTGAAGGATGCAGCCCCTGAATTGAGACTCAGCTATAGACTGTCGACCTGTCCAAGGTGTTCCCTGCCTTTGCCCTGGTCAGGATAGGCTCCACTTATTTAATGTATATCGGTTCTAAGTATTGATTACTAGCCTGTGTTTATTACCAAATATCTGCGTATCGGCCCACCTGGAGAACCCTTATTGGTCGATCCCTACACACCGCCCTCATCTTTTAAATCCCAGTTTGGCATAATGGAGCTGCTTTTTTGTATTTAATGTTGTAATTAATGTCAGGGGGAGTGAAAGAAGATGCTTATTGTACGTGAGTGCAGAGCTGTGTAATCTGCACATAAAGCAGAGCATTGATAGGTTTGCTCAGGAGAATAAATCAATGTCCCGATATGTTTCTTTTGTAGGCCAACTCAACAGTAACTGGTCACAGTCGGTGTGCAGAAATAGAATATCCTAAAAGTTATACTGTAGGTCATTAATTCTATAGAAACCAGGTCTAGAAATGTATTTAATATGTGGAGCCATTGTAATCACAACAGCTCATTGAATCAGTTAAAGGTTGCAGCGTTTACGAGACGCCTCCTCTGAATGGGTTCATTCATGGAGTCCTTGTGATTCCTCAGTGAGTGAGGTGGTTGGAAATGTTTGTGGCAGAAAATTGCTGATGCCCTGCTTCCAGACCTTCACTGAAACGCCCCATAAATCTCCAGTGACGCCACAGAGCAGCAGGAAAGGATCTCAGTCGTATACTGATTGGATTTATTACATCTGAATCCACGATCACCGCTCTGTCGTTACATATCTGATCCTGAAAGAGCATTTAAGTCCTCTAGACCAGTGGTTCCCAACTGGTCCAGCCTCAGGACCCACTATGTCTCTATTAATATCAGTCGCGACCAAAATTTTTGAAGTTTGCTGTTCCTGTTGACAGATTAAGGTTTATTTGGATGGAGTCTCAACACATTTTGATACAACACAGGAAAATTTTGGCTTATTTTTTGCTCATTTTGGTATATTTGGACGTTTTCTACTAAGTTTTTGGGTCTATTTTGGCCAATTTTGATAGATTCGGAACATATTTTGGTTTATTTTTGGCACATTTTTAAGCATAATTTCTCCAATAAGCTGGTAGAGCCAAATCTACAGGTTAATAGTGGGCAACTACTGGTGTCACCACCACTAAATAACCTGCTATTGAAAGCAAATGGTGTCATAAGAAACACTTCCTTTAAAATAAAAGACTTTAAACCACTACTGTTTATGGGGGGCCATGCTTCTGCGACCCTCTAAAAATGGCGTCCCGACCCACCAGTTGAGAACCACTGCTCCACACATCTCATGAACCTCGTTAACAGATGAACTTGACACGATCAGGAGCTGTTCGGTTTAATGTCGCATGCATTCTGTGATCCGTTTCCTGTTTTTGTGACGCAGAACCACGATTGAATGGGCAAAGGCTCGCAACTTCCCGCCCTACACTCAGGCCAAGATGGAGGACACGAGGTTTGTGGACCTGACAGTCAAGGTGGGTTTCCCGTACCTCTACTGTCATCAGGGGGACTGTGAGCATCTGGTCATCATCACAGACGTCAGGTCAGTGCTTCTCATTGTTCAGCAGCTGTTCAGCTTCTATTCTGACCCACTCCGCCTCTTATTTAAAGGTGTAATTCGTACGAATATCACCGTCACGCAGCAGACGCATTAAATCCGTAGTAGAGCTTCACCAACAGTGGATTTTTGGGGCTGTTTATTTATATTTAAGAGTTGTATTGAAAAGAAAAACGATGCGATGATACACGAATTGGTTGGCGACCGTACCATGAAGACACGACTTGACTCGGCCTCACCACCTCTGCTACATGCGCTGCAGACAGAGCTGCTCTGCTGGACAAACCTTAAGACGGCAGTGTGTCCAAGTTACCCCAAGCATCACTTCCTCTATTATGTTCTGTAAAAGAAACTATTCAAAACAACATATCTGCTCATATTATCCTCCACTTGATGTATTGGCTGGGTTTTAGCAGGTATCGTCTATTATGTGTGGCTATTTTCAACCAAAACAAATGACAGAAGGATTGCTTTACTCTTCTGTCGTCATTATTTGAGTAGATACGTACCCATGAAGCGAGCGAAATGCACTTGAAGCAAGGTTAAGACAGCAAAAGTATCAAACAAAGAAATTAAAGCACATCTGAGAACATGAGAACTCTAAAAAATGAATTAATTCATCAGGTTGTATTGTCTAGTCCGTGTCTCAGCTGAAGATATTGCTTTGGATACAAATGTTTTAGAAATGTCTTAAATAATTATAAGGACAAGTACAAAGAGGTGGTTTTGCCAACATTTGGTACGAGATGCTATCAAAATATCCATAATATTAGACTTAGACTTAGACTTAGACAGACTTTATTCATCCACAAGGGAAATTTTGTTGTCACAGTAGCTCAGGACAGTGATAAAAGAGGAAAAGGACAGCACAAGTAAGATATAAAATAAAGTAATAAAGTAATCAGTATAAAGATAAAAATAATAATAATAATAATAGTATAATAATAATAATAATAAAATAGAATACGTACTATCTACTACACATTACAAAAAAATAAAACAAAATAAAAATAAGCAATCTGAAGTAATATTTAGCAATATGGAAATTTAGAAATCTACAATATATACAACATGTAACAAGTGACTATATATTGTTACTACGAGCTTTTGAAATAAAACACCTCATTGTCAGACAGGATGTGACGGCAGCCCTCACAAGACTTTAATTTAGGTGTTATCGCGTTTTCGGATGCTGATGATTTGGTGTCGCAAGCAGAGCAGCCACACATGAAAGCGGCTCTTAACGCCACGAACGTGTGACGAATGGGCAGGAAATGACCCTCATCCTCGCCGTCACCCTTTCCAGACTGTCCCACAGGAGCGACTGCCTGGACAAGAAGCTGTTTCCGCTCCTCACGCACAAGCACAGGATCACCACCCAGAAGTGCACCGTCTGCTACGTCTTCATCGGCAGGTGGGTAAAAAGCGCATAAACGGCTTGATGGCTTTTCACTTCTAAAGACTGATCACCAGTCTTTGGCTTTTCCAGATGGTTCACCACCAACGACCCGTTTGCGCCCAGCGACCCGTGTCTCTTCTGCGACAAATGCTTCCGGCTGCTGCACTACGACGCTGAAGGCAACAAGCTGGGAGATTTCCTGGCCTACCCCTACGTGGATCGCGGTGCGTTTAACTGATGCTCTCCTTTGGTGAGCCGCTCAGATCGCACTTTATCGCTGTATAATACAGTTTAATGTTCTTTAATTTCAGAAAGAAATGTTTCAACTCGTGTATATTTTCTTTGATGCTTGAAATAAACAGTAACATTTACTGAAAACAATCATTTTACTGGGCTGTGATTACCTTTCATGACTAAATGCACACATAAAAACACACTGAGTTATTGAATCTGTGAACATCTTTCCAACTTTAACGAACTCTCAGTCGGTAGTGTGCAGCGGTGGCAGAGCTCCTTCTGGTCCGGAGGGTTGGTTTCGCTTTGTAGCTCACCAGAAAATCAAGTTGCACCATGGCCGTTTAGGGCTTCCGTAGAAAAATACTGCATGATCAACAACAACCCTTACGATTTAACACGTCACGAAGAATCCAGGTGACAGAAAGCGGAGACAAAGACAGACAGAAGGCGTACTACAGCTACCACTTTATTACTGGATGTTGAAACAGGTCGTCAGACAGGCACAAAAATACTCTTATTTACATCTATGTTAAAAAGAAAACTTAGAACAAGACACTTAGAACTCGGCTGGAAATGAAACATCATCCTGGCAGAAGAAACTTTGGCAAACTCCACGATGTCCCGTTCGTGCACGTGAAGTCGATGAAACATGCTTCAGGGGGTGCTGATGCAGCTGCTGTTAGACGTCCTAACGGTGCTTCTAACTACAGATAATCGAGTGTGCTTTGGATCATCTGTGCAGGAGGTTAAGATCAGATCCAGTAAATGTCAGTTTCGGTGCGTCAGAGTTGGGACCAGATGGCACCAACGCCGCCTCTAGCTCTATGTACTACGCAACATAAGGTGTCTGAAAGGTAACACAAAGTACAAAAATAGAATATGCAGTCAGTCATTATCTTGTGGAGGAGGAGGGGGGGGAGGGAGGCTGATGTACTGAAACATTTAAGCAGCAGCACGGAGAAAAATGGTCGGTTAACTGGAAACCAGTGATCGTCACCAGTAGATCCCAGTTGGTCAGGCCAGTTTTTTACAAAGGTATGTATTAGTACAGCAGCGGTTCTCTTTTCTTCAGTCATGTGGGACTCTCAAGTGGACTCCTCCTGATCTTTTGGGGCACTAGAGTCAAAAAACAAACACAGGTGTGAGGTAAGCAGACGGAATTGAAGACGGCTTGTTTTCTTATCGTCGGTAGATGCCGTTAAAAGACCAAAACCAACAATTAAAAAGGTTGCAAGTCGAAACCAGTGCATTTGTTTCTTCAAGTATCTCCTCATGGTCTCCTAGCTGTCTGGTCTACAGAGAATCCTGTGTTAGTAAACGATCCTGGCTCGGTTTTGCCATCCAGAACTATTAAAAATATTACCGAGCCACTCTGAGCTACATGGTCTTTTAGTGCCATTAACGCATGAGGTAAAGTTAAAGTAAAGCTGAGAACAGTCCCCAGAAAAATCACAAACTTGTTTTATAAATATTCACGTCATCAGCACGAGTCGGTGGTCTTTGTGTTGGTCTTCGAGTATGTGAACCTCATTACTACATGACTACACTCAACAAAAATCTAAAGGCCCCATGTGAAATACTGATGCCACATGAAGTGCACCACCCAAAGTGAGCGTATACTGTCTGGTACTTGTACTAAATGGATATTTCTCTTGATTCGTGTCCCAAATTTGAGTCCACCACTGCCTCAGTGATGCATTAATTCCATTCAGTCCATGGGTGTGGCATATCCAGACGCTGCTCAGACACTCCTTATACTGGGGACAATAAAAGGCCACCCCAAAGTGTCACATGTTGACCAAAGCAGCAACGCCTCAGATGACTCCGGTCATGAGGGAACGTGCCTAGAGAAATATCCATTTCCTGGGGGGGGTCACGAATGAGATTACCGTAATGACACCTCAGCTTTCAGAAACCGTTGGATTTTTTCTGAAACGTGGCATAATTACGGTATTCCAAAGTGGGCTTGCCGAAACATGTCAACGACGGCCCACTTGCAGGGTTAATACACAAGCAATGGGCACACACTTCGAGCTAAAAGCCACCGCTCACTTGCATAAGATTTGAACGCCGCTCTCCTGAATCAAAGCCCTTATGTAACACTGCACAATATGCTGCAATGTTACGTTGAATTTTTTCGCCCTGTGACGCCAAAATAACTGCCGACCCCAGCTTTAAGAGACGAGGGGATCACAGCCGTACACCGTGTTGCGTTATTACCTGTGATTTTCCTCAGCCGAGGCGTCCTCAGGAAGCTTCTCCATCTCCTGCTTCTTCTCTTCGGGGCTCACGTCGCCATTCGTCACCTTGTCTTCGGGGCGAACAGGAGACAGACACACAGACTCAGACAGAATACCACCACACGACCTACAGCCCCACAGAGAGGAGCTCACAGGAGCATGTGATGACACATGCAGCACTCCAGACCTTAACGGAGATAAGCAGGATTTTCCACCTATTCGGCACGCTTCGCTCCAGAAGAAGACCTTTCACAGAGACGCGCATTTTGGTGGTAGTAGAGTACGTACAGGCAAGGATGTGGCTGCTACCGTCTCATTACAGTCACTGTTTCTATTGAGGACACCAACCACAGAGGTCCTGTGACAACCCCACTGGAAAGGAGAGTGGAAGCATCAGTGTCTCAGCCGGTCATAGTGGGTTTACCAGCAGACATTCCTCATAGTGCAGCTTCATCACCTGACTGTACAACTTTTAAAAGCCTTGTGCTGTAACACAACCAGCGTGAAAAAACCAGTGGCCTATTTTTAAATTTCAAGACTGACTTTGCATCGTTAGCATGTCTATGTGGTGTTTTCTTAAGCGCTGGCAGACATGGCATGAGTGAAATAGAAGGTCAACACCATAGCTCAGCATGTCCACTATAAACTGGGACATATCAAGACCTAATCCTGTAGAGTCGGGGGGCTGGAGCCTATCCCAGCCGACTCGGGCGAAGACAGGGGACACCTGGACAGGTCACCATTCTATCACAGGGCTACATATAGAGACATTCAACCAGGCACACTCTCATTTATACCTACGGACAATTTAGAATCATCAGTTAACCTCAGCATGTTTTTGGACTGTGGAAGGAAGCTGGAGAACCTGGGGAGAACATGCAAACTCCACACAGAAGGATCCCAGGCGTCCTAACTGGGACGCGAACCGGGGATCTTCCAGCTGTGAGACGTCGCTGCTAACCACCGAGCAGCTCTATACTATAACTGAACATGTAAAGTAGAAAAAGGAGTGATTAAACTCATCTCTGCTTATGTGGAATCAACTGAGATTGATTGGTTTGTCTCTTTCCTGTTTTCTTAATCTTTCACTGTTTCATCACCAGATCTTAGAGCTTTATTAGTTATTGTTTTTAATTTGTGGCTGACTTCTAACTTAGCCGTTAGCATAGCATTAGCCACTCTGAGAGAAGCTAATGTCCTGGTTCGTGGTGCTTCTCATTCAGTTTTTGCTGCTTGAGAGATATTTCTGTGACGACAGACAGAGAGAGGAGGCTGCATCAGACCTGCGGTAGCGCATTTAACTTATCAATAATCAGTCAATAGAAACACTGATTTAGATAATTGGAAAAATGCCAAATATCAGCGTAGATAATCAGTCTATCTCACTGTGCAGCCCTTACAAAAATATAAATGACAATATTTTGTGTAACATTGGTGAACTGCACAGTTTGGCATATTAACAGATTACAACATCCTCATCAACAACATTTGACCCTGTGATATTCTTGCCTCTACTTATGTTTCTTTCAAATGTTTTCATTTAAGGAACAGCTGAGAAGGGACGGGAAGCGTCAGCAGGTTGCCCACCGAAGCAAGCAACTGTTCTTAATGTGTAATGTTACATTGATTACGCGTCTGTTTTACTTATTGCACGTCTATTTCTTATGTTGTTGTTTTGTCGTTTGGGGAGCCGAAACTAAAATGCCACCTTACATATTCTATTCAATGTACCGTTTTAGTATTAGCGTTTTGTTTTTGTATATATTTGCATGTTCTCCCTGTGCAGCGTGGGTTTTCACCGGCTTCCTCCCACAGTCCAAAGACATGCTGAGGTTAATTGATGATCCCAAATTGTCCGTAGGTGTGAATGAGAGTGTGCTTGGTTGTCTGTCTGTTGTCTGACTCTTTGGTCAGAGTTTCTGACGTCTTGTTTCAGTGGCATGAAATAAATGTGCTGAACTCACGGCGGCCATCATTGTGTTTGTTCCAGCCGACAGATAGAGGTCAACAGTAAGAGCAGTAGTAACAAACTATACCTGAGCTGTTCTCTTTGGCTTGCTCAACTCTCTTCAGTGCTCCTTTCTTAGCCTCTTCATGCTGCCGTTGTTCCGCCAAAGACTTGTTGAGCACCTGGCTGAGCACACAGTCGCCCTCCCCAACCAGGAACATGCTCTTGAACTTGTTGTACAGCATGGTGGCTTTGTCCATGACGTCCTGGCTGGCCTTGAATCTGCGTATCTAGAAGACAAATGAAAGTGTGAACCGCCGCTCTCAGGTCGTCTGAAACAATCCGGTTTTAAACACGCCCTGCGTCGGCGTCTACCTTTTTGAGCGTCGCGATGAGCTCGCTGTGCTTCTGCAGGTGCTGGGTCGTGACCTGGAGGGCGCCGATCTCGTCCAATGCGTCCAAACACTTCTTCACATCCTAGTGAGGCGAGGGCAGGGAAGGACAAAGTTGGCATTGAGGGAAGAAAAAGAATTACAGTCGAGTAGAAGCCACCGGGATATAAATCAACAAAAATCAAAATAAAAAGGACAAGCATGAGAAATAAGTACACTGAACAAAACTATAAACTCCCCATGTGAAATATTGATGCCACATGAAGTGCACCACCCAAAGTGAGCGTATACTGTCTGGTACTTGTACTAAATGGATATTTCTCTTGATTAGTGTCCCAAGTTTGCCAACGTGTCATTGGCATGTTGGTGTGATGCGTCTGTTGTCAGTCCAAAGGTTTCATCTGCTGTACGTGTCGCTGGTCTGAGACCATCCCACAAGTGAACAAGCCGGATGTGTCCATCCTGTGCTGGGGTGGTCACACGTGGCCGACGTGGATGAGGTGGATTTGCAGTACTGCCCGTCTGTTGGAAACCAACTCTCAAACGTCCTGTCGTCTGATAGTGAACATTCAGCTGCACAGCGACCGCTCTGGTGGACATTCCTGCTTCCAACATGCCAATGACACGTTCCCTCATGACCAGAGTCATCTGAGGCGTTGCTGCTTTGGTCAACATGTGACATGTTGGGGTGGCCTTTTATTGTCCCCAGTATAAGGAGTGTCTGAGTACTGCTCATTGTGTTGGAGCAGCGTCTGGATATGACACACCCATGGACTGAATGGAATTAATGCATCACTGAGGCAGTGGTGGACTCAGATTTGGGAACTAATCAAGAGAAATATCCATTTAGTACAAGTACCAGACAGTATACGCTCACTTTGGGTGGTGCATTTCATGTGGCATCAATATTTCACATGGGGCTTTTATGTTTTTGTTCAGTGTAGCTGTATGAGACTTAAGTTGCTTTAGGGTTTATCCGAGTCCTTGAATCATGTTAGATGATTTGTTATCCTGCCTCTGTGCACAAATGCAGCTCACTGGCAGCAAAGTTCAAGAGCAAGAAGAAACCTTTATTGTCACGAATACATTTTTACAGCATTGTGAAATGTTTTTTTTTTGCATATCCTAGTTGGGGTCAGAGCGCAGGGTCACCCATGGTACGGTGCCACAGGAAGGGTTAAGGGTCTCACTCAAGGGTTGTCAAGGCTGCTGTTTTCATACTCTGTAGGTCAAACCCAGACCTGAGTCACGACAGAAAATTCAGCATGAAGAAGTAGATCTGTGGCAGTGGTGGCCTGGTGGTTTGTGAAGCGACCTTGTAACTGGTGAGTCGCCGGTTCGAGTCCCCGGACTGGCAAGAGGTTGAGGTGGGAGAGTGAGAGGAACCACTAGTCCCACTGTGGGCCTTGAGCAAGGCCCTTAACCCCTGACTGCTCCTAGTATGTATAGTTAAGGTTAGCTATGAATAGGATGGGTCAATGCTTAGAAGGAATCATTATTACCTCTGTCAATGTTTTTGCCAACGTTGGTTTGTTTGTTTGTTTGTTTGTGTTCAGAATAACTTGAGAAGTTATGGATGGATTTGGATGAAATTTTCAGGAAATGTGTGAAATGGGACAAGAAATAAATGATGAAATTTTGGGAGGGATCTGGATCACCGTCTGGATCAAGTTTTTTTTTTTTTTAAATTTAAGGATACTTAGTCATTGGGAGATTGTGTTGGGGGTGGACTGAAGCTGCTTGGTGGAGGTCTGTGCTCTCTGAGTGCTTTTCTACTTTTATTTTTATCTACCTAAAGTTGAAACTCTGTGCTAGTGGAAAGCCTTTTGAGTTTTTGACACCAGAGTTGGCAGGTCCATGTAATAGAACCACGGCGGCGTTCTACAGCCTCGGCGGTAACTGGCAGCGGCGCGCAGGACTATTGGAATATCAAAATTATTATCCCAATCCCACCACAAACAACCAATATTCAGATATTCCTATATTGGGGACCAGCCCTAGTATTCCGTTTGTAAAGCAGGTAAGCTACCATACTGTTGGTTAGCTAACTTAGCCACTCTAGGCTACTTGGAACTACACCGTACTTGGCCTTAAGGTCAGCCTTATTTCATCTTGGTGCTTATTTATTGTCACAAAGCTGTAAATTTGGACGTCTTGTTCAAACTAAGTAGTTGTTTTTCACATAGAGCTGTTTGTCCTCAAACGCAGCTGCAACAGAAGTCCTGTTTAGCAAAATCAAACCAGATTCTCCAGAGGAACATTTCTTGTTTTATCCTGCTTATTTTATCAATTGAGCATCCTCCAGTTAATCTGTTCAGAATAAAGAACCAACATATATTTCAGTGTTGATTTCACCAGACTACACAATGATACTTAGTCATTGGGAGATTGTGTTGGGGGTGGACTGAAGCTGCTTGGCAGAGGTCTGCACTCTATGTGGGCTTTTCTAGTTATTGTTTTCAAGAATTTAGCAAACAAAGGATGGGAGAAAACTTTCACACCATCCAGGGTTCTTCTTGCAGAGAGGAATACTTGTCACCCCAGAAAGATGTTTTATTCAAAGGAGCAGAACCAAAGTTGTTAACTCTGGTTTCATACTTGACATTTGTGTTTATCGGATGGTTGGAAAATGCACAGGTTTCTGTCAAATAAAGCCACACAGATTTACTGCCTTGTGTGACACGTCAGCAGGATCAATCACACAGCTGTCGAGCCTAGAAAGACCCACGACATGGAGGCTTTTATGTGACACGGTAAATGATGCAGGAAAACCATGAAGCAGAAAGCATAAATCTGAACATGAATATTATTGTAATATTCAGACGCACTGTTGTGTTTAGTCTGACATCATCATGTGGACAGTTCAGTGTGATGATTTACGCAGTTGTGAGAAGAGAGAGATGAGTTCATGGACTGACAGTGATTAATCGAACTTACAGGGTTGTCAATTTTCAGTGAAACCTTGATTTCACTGTGCAGCCGCTGGAGTTTCAAGTCAGTTGACATTTCTGAGTGAAAGGGAAAAGAGAAGAGAACCAATTGTTCCTGTTTAACCACTATTTCTAAACAGAACTTCACTTTTCTGACTAAACATCTGCAAATTTACCTTTAATCTGCCAAAAAGGACGATTCGATCCACTGGAAAGGATCGTCACTATGCAACGCTGCGCTCACCTTTTTTCTTGGCTCCCGTCTTCTCGTCATTCTTCTTCCCGTCATCTTTGTTTGGTCTGAAAGAGTGTTTTAACCACAACATGTCAGAAATCCCTTCACTGGCCTAAGAGTCAAACGGTTTGGTTTGTTAAAACGTCACACATGTAGCTTTGACACAGGATGCTTGGATGCTTTTGTTCTATTTATGTCTACCTGTCCGTCCTCCATGTCTGACGTTTGTAACAAACAATATATGTTGACAACTGATGGATTTATGATCACTTTTATAGTGCAGAAATGTCATTCCTCTATAGACGTAATGCACTGTAGGGGCGAGTGGCACTGTACCAAGATGGCCGCCGCGTAGGCACGTCGGCTACAATCGACAGCAGCAGTCAACGCGGCGTCTACATATATATGTCTATGTCTATGAGTGCCACGCCATGCTGCTTGTTTTTCTCTGCCCGCGCAGTCTTATGACATCACACACATGCAACAGTACCGTCGGGGAGGGGAGGGGTTGAGGAGCCAGACATGAGCACAAGACACAACACACAGACCAACGGCAAAAACCAAGACTCAAAGTCTTCATTATTATCGAGTCATTTTATCAGCTGATTTTTTTGATTATCGGAATGATGTCATAATTGCCAAAATTCACCGATAATTATCAGACGCCGATATTATCGTGCATTTCTAATGACAATGGTCCAACATGTTGATGTGACCTCCAGACTTCCTACAACCCATTCTGATCAAGCATCAACAGGATGCAGTGGAACCAGTTGGATTGACAGAGGCCCCACTGCACAAGCCAGAGTACCCAAAGGATCCAGTGGTTCCAGACCCCATAGGACACCCTGAGAGGTCCTCTGGTCCAATGGTTCAGAGCTTTTTGGAGCACATAAGGGGGACCAACACAATATTAGGCAGGTGGTCATGATGTTTCTCATCTCTGCTTTTTGCGGACGATGTGGTCCTGTTGGCTTCATCCAACCTGGACCTCCAGCGTGCACTGGGGCGGTTTGCAGCCGAGTGTGAAGCAACTGGGATGAGGATCAGCACCTCCAAATCTGAGGCCATGGTTCTCGACTGGAAAAAGGTGGCTTGCCCTCTCCGGGTCGGTGGAGAGTCCCTGCCCCAAGTGGAGGAGTTTAAGTATCTTGGGGTCTTGTTCACGAGTGAGGGGAGGATGGGATTGACAGGCGGATCGGTGCAGCGTCTGCAGTCATGCGGTCGCTGTACCGGTCCATCGTGGTGAAGAAGGAGCTAAGCCAAAAGGCGAGGCTCTGTATTCACCGGTCGATCTACGTTCCTACTCTCACGTATGAAAGAATGAGATCCCGGATACAAGTGGCTGAAATGAGTTTCCTCCACAGGATGGCTGGGCGCACCCTTAGAGATCCTCGGGGTAGACCTAGGACACGCTGGAGGGACTATGTCTCTCGGCTGGTCTGGGGACGCCTCGGGGTCCCACTGGAAGAACTGGAGGAGGAGTCTGGGGTGAGGGAAGTCTGGGCCTCTCTGCTTAGACTGCTGCCTCCACAACCCGACCCCGGATAAGCGGAAGACAATGGATAGATGGATGGATAGATGGTCATAATGTTATGCCTGATCGGTGTGTATCTGTGTGTGGAAACTTACTCTCTCATGTCGTCTGCTTTCCGCCGCCGCACGTCTTTGTCCAGCTCTGAGTTTTGTTTTTTTCTGCCTTTGTTTTTCTGAGATTAAAAGGAAATAAAGCACATGAAAGCATCAGGCCGATCACTCCAACAGGATTACATACTTACTAGAAACAATTTGGGTGTTTCGATGCTGAGAACTCGTGTGGAGCGGATACTCGCCTCTTCATCGTCGGAGCCTGAAGAGCCGTCCTCCTTCTTCTTCTTCTTAGTTTCCGGCTCCTTCATCTCTGCATCCTTTCCTTTGCCGTCCTCCTTCTTCTTCCTCTTCTCCTCCTCCCCACTTTGGGATTTGTCCTCCGCCGCCCGCTTTCTCTTTTTGTCCAACTCACCAGTGTCCCTAAACGGAAGGAGAACACACGTTTTTGTTTGGGAAATCACAGTTCACGTACTTGAGATCAAAGTTAAAGCACATCAACATCATTTCTGTTCTCTTTGCAGGAAAAATAAATTGGTGTCTGCTCATATTCGTGTAGTTACATTTCATTTCCAGAGCCTTGCTGCTCCTGCTGCTGAAGCAAAAGCAGCTTCTCGCTTTTGGGCTTCCTGCCTCTTCGTTTGGGACCATCTCCACCTGATCACATGGACAGACACACAACATTAACTCAGTTAGTGCAATCGGAGAATTCTACTTACATTTGTATACAACATTAATACTTATATACTTACCACTAACACGTGCAATAATGTTATTTCTATAATTAGTACTTATTTACACTCATCAGCCACTTTATTAGGTTCACCTGTTCAATTGCTCGTTAACACAAATAGCTAATCAGCCAATCACGTGGCTGCAACTTAATGCATTTATTCATGTAGACGTGGTCAAGACAGCCTGCTGAAGTTCAAACCGAGCATCAGAATGGAGAAGAAAGGGGGTTTAAGGGACTTTGAAAGTGGCACAACCATCTCCAGGGTTTACAGAGGATGGTCCGAGGTCAGAGGAGGATGGGCCGACTGGTTGGAGATGATAGAAAGGCAGCAGGAACTCAACCAAGGAATGCAGAACACCATCTCTGATCCACAACAACCTTGGAGAAGATGGGCTACAGCAGCAGAAGACCACACCGGGGGCCACTCCTGTCAGCTAAGACCAGGAAACTGAGGCTACAGTTCACACAGGCTCACCACAACTGGACAGTAGAAGATGGAGAAACGCTGCCTGGTCTGATGAGTCTCCATTTCAGCTGAATATTCAGATGGTTGGTCAGAACACCATGAAAGCATGGATCCATCCTGCCTTGGATCAACGGTTCAGGCTGCTGCTGGTGGTGTCATGGTGTGGGGGGTGTTTTCTTAGTACCAACTGGTTTAAACTCCACAGCCTACCTGAGTATTGCTGCTGACCATGTCCATCCCTTTATGACCACAGTGGACCATCTTCTGATGCTACTTCCAGCAGGATAATGCTCCATGTCTCACAGCTCAGATCATCTCCAACTGGTTTCTAGAACATAACGATGAGTTCTCTGGACTCCAACGGCCTCCACAGTCACCAGATCTCAGTCCAGTAGAGCTCCTTTGGGATGTGGTGGAACGGGAGGTTGGCATCATGGATGTGCAGCCGACAAATGTGCAGCAACTGTGTGATGCCGTCATGTCAACATGGACCAGAACCTCTGAGGAATGTTTCCAACGGCTTGTTGAAAGTACGTCACGAAGAATTACGGCAGTTCTGGAGGCAAAAGGGGGTCCAAGCTTTTACTAGCAAGGTGCACCTAATAAAGTGGCATCCATCCATCCATCCATTATTTTGTATTGCATTTCCTAAATGTTTGCACCACCTTTGCTGCTGGAACACTGTAAATATCCCCACTGTGGGATTAATAAAGGCTCATCTTATCTTATACAGTGTAAACTTTGCCAGTGTAGCGTTTATCCATCTCCTGTCTTTGTGTACCCGTCTTATTGTCGCTGTCACACAAACAAACATACCACGTGCTTGGAATGATATTCTGATTATTCACCTTCTCGAAGCCACAAACAGCGTCACAGGACACGCAGCCTACCTGAAGGACTGACGGGACTTGCTGGCACGTCATCTTTTTCATTCTCCTGGTCCCCGTCGGTCTGGGGGAAAAAATTAAGACATGTTTTTACATCTTCGATCATCCTCACTGTGAAAACTGAAACGTTTAACGACCACTACCAACCTTTTTCTTCCTTCCTCGCTTGGGTTTCGGAACATCCGTGGATTCCTTCTGAGCGGAGCCCTAAAATTTGACACGATTCATTCAGTTTCAGTACGGCTGATGCATAACATCGTTTAGCCGTCCCCGCATTTCAATTTAACGGTCGAAGCTGCAGCAGTAAGAGGAGAAGAAGCTGGGTAAAAGATGCGGACAACATTGCATTAGCTGGTCTTTGATTTTGGGATCAGTGGCACCATCTAGTGTGTAATCGGTGTATTACATCATATGCAATATTGAATGAAGGCGTTTCATTCACTACAGATGTGTCCCAGCTCCATGTTACGGGCGTTACTGCTAATTTAACTGCATCTCAAGGGAGGAGACGCAACTGTAATCTTTTGTTTGTCACAGATGTGAGTGCACGGCTGAACAACAGTGCAGCACACAAGCAAATCTAATGGTTTTGGTGAACTTGTCAGAGCTGGGACACAGCTGGTTGAAAATACTGCAGACAAACAACAGTCCGTCTCACCTTGAGTAAACCACATTAAGACATGAACTCGGTCCCGACTCACCTTCCTCCACAGAAAGAAAGCCATGCAAAAATAAAACAACATCAACTTGTGGTAGAACTGTGCTGGAGAGGAAAGAGGAAATGGAAAGCGCTACCGCAAAACGTCAAGACAAGACAAACACACCCTTTGTTGTGTTTTTGCTTTCCGAATTTCGTCTCAGGCCTGAATCGATTTGATCCGGAGAGACATTCCAGCACAGCGACAGCCCCCGCGTGATTCCCCGATATCGTGAGTCCAATCAAAACACCAAGCGCCGACGAAACTTCGACAAGAATTTCGAGTCGAACAGAAAAAAAAACCCACCAATTGAAACAAAGCGCCAAGTGTCACATGCTTTCCCACGGAGTATAAAGGGGGGGGGGGTGAGATGACCTGCACCGCTTTATGGTATCCCAGCATGCAAAGTACGTACATCCTGGTTCTGAAGACCCTGCTCAGAGATCAGAGACCCTTCCTCCTCCTCCTCCTCCTCCTCCTCCTCATTCTCATTCTCCTGCTCAGCCTCATTTCCTGGAACCTGAATGCACCCAAGACACAGCATAGGACGCAGCGCGGTGGGGTGAACGAGTCTTGAGAGGGAGAAAAGTTAGCGGGCGCTCTTCTGGAGCTACTCTTTTGCACACCTCGTCATGTTATTCAAATCAGAGGAAGGCACTATTAACTCGGTTCAGTATGAAGCAGACACACACACAGAAGATTTTAGTGACAGCAAACAGAAAAAAAAGAAGAAAGAAGCTAACAACAACAACAACAACACAGGAACAAACCAGTAGAATGTCAATGCAGTGCAGCGACTGTCTGTATTTACTTTGCAAAGAGACGGAGGCTTACTTTGGGTTTCATCCCCTTGTCATCTGCATCCTCGTCTCCTTCTGGGCTGCTGTCTGAATCCTTCTCAGCGAAAGACTCCGGGGCGACCGGCTTCAAACAGAGGAAGAACTTGGTTAACCCTTTGAAACCTCCCACAGGTTAAAATCTTTTATCGGAGCTCGAAACTGTAAAAACAGAAGGACTTTTAACTCCCCAGTGGTCCTCGAACGACTCAGCTGTGACGCTCCGCTCTTTTGGGAAAGCTTAGAGTCGTGATATTTAATGAAAAGCTCTTTCTGGCTGAACTGGGTTGAACTGCAGGCCGTGTTCGGAGACAGGTATTGGAAAAAACCCTAAAACATAAGTAGTAAAATATGTATAGATGTTGGACATGTTGATTTAACTTTTTTAAGTTTTGGTAAAACATATAATCAAAGAAAAGTTGTTTTTTAAATTATTTTTTGCATTACAGTAGTCCCTCGCCTCATCACGGCTCACTTCTCGCGGTTTCACTGTATCATGGATTTTTAAATCGTAGATAAAATACGTGGCATCGATCAGATGAGTATGGAAAACGCAGCTACAGCTACTTCCTCTTGAGCAAGTCGGTCGCTGATTGATTGGCGGTGATGGAAGCCAGCCAGAACCTTTGGTCCCACACGGTGAGAGTTTACTGGAAATAACCGGTGACAGTCTGTAGGATCACTTCAACACCATCACCAGTTTCCCGGTAAGCAGCCGGACGTCCTTGGTGTTCGTGTGTTTAAAATAAGTTTTTCTGAAGTGGATCGCTGCGTCGCTAGTTCCATTATCAGACACGGCTGTAGAAGCTCCTCTAGATGGAAGGTTTAAGAGTGTAGGAAGTGTTTATAAGAGTGTGGGGAGGGTTTATAAAGGCTTAATAAATAAAAAAATAACTATAAGGTTGCTACTTCGCGGATTTCGTCTATCGCGGAGGGGATCTGGAACCTAACTCCCGCAATATACCTTTGTTTTTCTACACAGAAGAGGTTTGTGAGTTATCTCTCAGTGATGGCCTCGTGGTTTTTGAAGTGTACTTGTAACAGGTGGGTCGCCGGTTCGTGTCCCCGGACTGGCAAGAGGTTTAGTCACCATCACTTTGGGCCCTTGAGTAACCTCTGTCTGCTCCCTGGGTGCTTCCACGGCAGCCCACTGCTCCTAGTATGTATAGTTCAGGTTAACTATGAATAGGACGGGTCAAATGAAGAGAAGGAGTTTCCTGAAGGGGACTAATAAAGTATGGAGTTTATAAAAAAAAACGTCAGCTAAGAAAAACCTTACTACCACAGACATATATACGTAGACGCTGCGTTGACTGCTGCTGCCGATTGGAGCCGACGTGCCTACGCGGCGGCCATCTTGGTACAGTGCCACTCGCCCCTACAGTGCATTACGTCTATAGAGGAATGACATGTCTGCACTATAAAAGTGATCATAAATCCATCAGTTGTCAACATATATTGTTTGTTACAAACGTCAGACATGGAGGATGGACAGGCAGACATAAATAGAACAAAAGCATCCAAGCATCCTGTGTCAAAGCTACATGTGTGACGTTTTTAACAAACCAAACTGTTTGGAAATCGGTCGAAAATTCAGAGAATAATTCTACTTTAAGATTGTGGAGTACCTCTTACCTCCATAGACTTACATTCACTCCCCCCTCTGCTAGCCCTGTACCAAGATGGTGGAGCTTTAGGCACGTCCCTCCACAGTCAATGCGGCGTCTACGTTTATATGTCTATGCTTACTACAGTCACTTTGGTCATTTCTCTTTTCCAAAAAAAAAAACTTTAAATGTGACCTAGAAGGTTCTGTGTTTGCATTAACAACATACATAACATACATTTAAAAGGTACAGGTACACTACGGTGGCTCATTTATATCAATAAGATCTGAGTCGGTTAACTCAGTGGGTTGGAGCGTGATGCTAATAACGCCAAGGTCGCAGGTTCGATCCCCGTAAGGGCCAAAAAAGGTTCTGTTGAATTTTCCCAAGAGGGTAAATAAACTCATAAACACAAATAAACACATGAGTTTGCAAAATATGGTGCATGAGAAGACTATCTGAGGTACAGTTAATCAAATACGAGGCCCAGTGTCTGGAGGAGACGTACCTTTGGGGCAGTGAGCTCCACTTTCGGGTTGTTCTCGATTTCCCACAGCCCTTCGTTGAAGCCTTTCCTCTTGTTGGGCTTGGCGTATTTCTCTTTGTTAGGCCCGTACGGAAAGATGTCTTTAGGGCCAAGGAACGCCCTGTAGAGAAGAAAACTATTTTAAAAGGAGGTGTTTGTACATTTGACACTCTCTGAGCCATTAAAAATACAGCATGGGTTTACTACCAAGTAGAGCAGGAGCTCCACCAACAGGCAGGTAACTCCATCCAGCCCCTCATCAAACATTCATACACTCAAGAAACAAGATCCCCCAGTGGACGGCTCAATAGACGTTTGAATTAAAGCACTAAACAGATGCAACCAAATCATTTTAGCATGCAAATTGGGAACATTTGAAACAATAATACTTAATTACTCCTATAAAGATTTACTGAAACGGCTCAACATATCAAGGATAGGACATGTTGCCGCACAGCTCTTATTCATTCTGCGACTCCCCAATACTTTTACTTATAAATTCCACTGTGAGGCCTGTGTAGTGTGTCAGCTGTTGCATGCACCCCTCTGTAAACATCTATACGAGTCAACCAGACGATGCATTTCCTCCCAGCATGACCGACTTCTTCTGGTCATTTCGACTCAGTGAAACATCAAATCAAACTAAACGACAGAGACGGTCACACTGACGTTTCGTGGGTGCCGAAGAAGAAAATGGGAAACTTGATGTTGGATGGCTTCACGGCACCGTCTGGGACTTCATCGATCTGGAGAGGAAACAGGTGTTATTTGAAAATGAGTTGTAGCATCTACATATTTTGCATTGAGTGTGATTAAACTTACTCTTGCAGGCCAGTGAGGATAACCCTTCATCTTGGCAAAAATCAGATCACCGGGTTTCCAGTCTCGAGCCATGTTGGAGGAACTACAAAGCTGGAACACAAAGCAAAAGTACACTTAAACACAACCATGTGCACCTCTGCTCCCATAAACTACAGCAGGGTGCATC
>CM045447.1:37842966-37887877 GCA_024666655.1 Dascyllus trimaculatus | reverse complement strand
AAAGTGGCCTGCCCTTTCCGGGTCGGTGGAGAGTCCCTGCCCCAAGTGGAGGAGTTTAAGTATCTTGGGGTTTTGTTCACAAGTGAGGGGAGGATGGAGCGTGAGATTGACAGGCGGATCGGTGCAGCGTCTGCAGTCATGCGGTCGCTGTACCGGTCCGTCGTGGTGAAGAAGGAGCTAAGCCAAAAGGTGAGGCTCTGTATTTACTGGTCAATCTACGTTCCTACTCTCACCTATGGCCATTACCGAAAGAACGAGATCTCGGATACAAGCGGCCGAAATGAGCTTCCTCCGCAGGATGGCTGGGCTCAGTCTTAGAGATCAGGTGAGGAGCTCGGAGTAGAGCCGCCACTCCTCCACATCAAGAGGAGTCAGCTGAGGTGGCTTGGACATCTGTTCTGGATGCTCCTGGACGCCTCCCTGGGGAGGTGTTCCTGGCATGTCCCACCAGGAGGAGGCCTGGGGGTAGACCTAGGACACCCTGGAGGGACTATGTCTCTCGGCTGGTCTGGGAACACCTCGGGGTCCCACCGGAAGAACTGGAGGAGGAGTCTGGGGCGAGGAAAGTCTGGGCCTCTCTGCTTAGACTGCTGTCTCCACGACCCGGCCCCGGATAAGCGGAAGACAATGGATAGATGGATGGATGGATGGATGGTCATAATGTTATGCCTGATCGGTGTGTATCTGTGTGTGTAAACTTACTCTCTCATGTCGTCTGCTTTCCGCCGCCGCACGTCTTTGTCCAGCTCTGAGTTTTGTTTTTTTCTGCCTTTGTTTTTCTGAGATTAAAAGGAAATAAAGCACATGAAAGCATCAGGCCGACCGCTCCAGCATGATTACATACTTACTAGAAACAATTTGGGTGTTTCGATGCTGAGAACTCGTGTGGAGTAGATACTCGCCTCTTCATCGTCGGAGCCTGAAGAGCCGTCCTCCTTCTTCTTCTTCTTAGTTTCCGGCTCCTTCATCTCTGCATCCTTTCCTTTGCCGTCCTCCTTCTTCTTCCTCTTCTCCTCCTCCCCACTTTGGGATTTGTCCTCCGCCGCCCGCTTTCTCTTTTTGTCCAACTCACCAGTGTCCCTAAACAGAAGGAGAACACATGTTTTTGTTTGGGAAATCACAGTGGTTCCTGCGCTCCGTAAAAGGACGGACGTACTTGAGATCAAAGTTAAAGCTCATCTAAATCATTTCTGTTCTCTTTGCAGGAAAAATAAATCGGTGTCTGCTCATATTCGTGTAGTTACATTTCATTTCCAGAGCCTTGCTGCTCCTGCTGCTGAAGCAAAAGCAGCTTCTCGCTTTTGGGCTTCCTGCCTCTTCGTTTGGGACCATCTCCACCTGATCACATGGACAGACACACAACATTAACTCAGTTAGTGCAATCGGAGAACTCTACTTACATTTGTATACAACATTAATACTTATGTGTATATACTTACCACTAACACGTGCAATAATGTTATTTCTATAATTAGTACTTATTTACACTCATCAGCCACTTTATTAGGTACACCTGTTCAATTGCTTGTTTGCACAAATAGCTAATCAGCCAATCACATGGCAGCAACTCAATGCATTTATTCATGTAGATGTGGTCAAAACAACCTGCTGAAGTTCAAACTGAGCATCAGAATGGAGAAGAAAGGGGGTTTAAGGGACTTTGAACGTGGCACAACCATCTCTAGGGTTTACAGAGGATGGTCTGAGGTCAGAGGAGAACGGGCAGACTGGTTGGAGACGATAGAAAGGCAGCAGGAACTCAACCAAGGAATGCAGAACACCATCTCTGAACCACAACAGCCTTGGAGAAGATGGGCTACAGCAGCAGAAGACCACACCGGGGGCCACTCCTGTCAGCTAAGACCAGGAAACTGAGGCTACAATTCACACAGGCTCACCACAACTGGACAGTAGAAGATGGAAAAACGCTGCCTGGTCTGATGAGTCTCCATTTCAGCTGAACATTCAGATGGTAGGTCAGAACAACATGAAAGCATGGATCCATCCTGCCTTGGATCAACGGTTCAGGCTGCTGCTGGTGGTCTAATGGTGTGGGGGGTGTTTTCTTAGTACCAACTGGTTTAAACTCCACAGCCTACCTGAGTGTTGCTGCTGACCATGTCCATCCCTTTATGACCACAGTGGACCATCTTCTGATGCTACTTCCAGCAGGATAAAGCTCCATGTCTCAAAGCTCAGATCATCTCCAACTGGTTTCTAGAACATGACAATGAGTTCTCTGGACCCCAACGGCCTCCACAGTCACCAGATCTCAGTCCAGTAGAGCTCCTTTGGGATGTGGTGGAACGGGAGGTCGGCATCATGGATGTGCAGCCGACAAATGTGCAGCAACTGTGTGATGCTATCATGTCAACATGGACCAGAACCTCTGAGGAACGTTTCCAACGGCTTGTTGAAAGTACGTCACGAAGAATTACGGCAGTTCTGGAGGCAAAAGGGGGTCCAAGCTTTTACTAGCAAGGTGCACCTAATAAAGTGGCATCCATCCATCCATCCATTATTTTGTATTGCATTTCCTAAATGTTTGCACCACCTTTGCTGCTGGAACACTGTAAATATCCCCACTGTGGGATTAATAAAGGCTCATCTTATCTTATACAGTGTAAACTTTGCCAGTGTAGCGTTTATCCATCTCCTGTCTTTGTGTACCCGTCTTATTGTCGCTGTCACACAAACAAACATACCACGTGCTTGGAATGATATTCTGATTATTCACCTTCTCGAAGCCACAAACAGCGTCACAGGACACGCAGCCTACCTGAAGGACTGACGGGACTTGCTGGCACGTCATCTTTTTCATTCTCCTGGTCCCCGTCGGTCTGGGGGAAAAAATTAAGACATGTTTTTACATCTTCGATCATCCTCACTGTGAAAACTGAAACGTTTAACGACCACTACCAACCTTTTTCTTCCTTCCTCGCTTGGGTTTCGGAACATCCGTGGATTCCTTCTGAGCGGAGCCCTAAAATTTGACACGATTCATTCAGTTTCAGTACGGCTGATGCATAACATCGTTTAGCCGTCCCCGCATTTCAATTTAACGGTCGAAGCTGCAGCAGTAAGAGGAGAAGAAGCTGGGTAAAAGATGCGGACAACATTGCATTAGCTGGTCTTTGATTTTGGGATCAGTGGCACCATCTAGTGTGTAATCGGTGTATTACATCATATGCAATATTGAATGAAGGCGTTTCATTCACTACAGATGTGTCCCAGCTCCATGTTACGGGCGTTACTGCTAATTTAACTGCATCTCAAGGGAGGAGACGCAACTGTAATCTTTTGTTTGTCACAGATGTGAGTGCACGGCTGAACAACAGTGCAGCACACAAGCAAATCTAATGGTTTTGGTGAACTTGTCAGAGCTGGGACACAGCTGGTTGAAAATACTGCAGACAAACAACAGTCCGTCTCACCTTGAGTAAACCACATTAAGACATGAACTCGGTCCCGACTCACCTTCCTCCAGAGCACACAGAAAGAAAGCCATGCAAAATTAAAACAACATCAACTCGTGGTAGAACTGTGCTGGAGAGGAAAGAGGAAATGGAAAGCGCAACCGCAAAACGTCAAGACAAGACAAACACACCCTTTGTTGTGTTTTTGCGTTCCGAATTTCGTCTCAGGCCTGAATCGATTTGATCCGGGGAGACATTCCAGCACAGCGACAGCCCCCGCGTGATTCCCCTGATATCGTGAGTCCAATCAAAACACCAAGCGCCGACGGAACTTCGACAAGAATTTCGAGTCGAACAGAAAAAAAAAACCCACCAATTGAAACAAAGCGCCAAGTGTCACATGCTTTCCCACGGAGTATAAAGGGGGGGGGGGTGAGATGACCTGCACCGCTTTATGGTATCCCAGCATGCAAAGTACGTACATCCTGGTTCTGAAGACCCTGCTCAGAGATCAGAGACCCTTCCTCCTCCTCCTCCTCCTCCTCCTCCTCCTCATTCTCATTCTCCTGCTCAGCCTCATTTCCTGGAACCTGAATGCACCCAAGACACAGCATAGGACGCAGCGCGGTGGGGTGAACGAGTCTTGAGAGGGAGAAAAGTTAGCGGGCGCTCTCCTGGAGCTACTCTTTTGCACACCTCGTCATGTTATTCAAATCAGAGGAAGGCACTATTAACTCGGTTCAGTATGAAGCAGACACACACACAGAAGATTTTAGTGACAGCAAACAGAAAAAAAAGAAGAAAGAAGCTAACAACAACAACAACAACACAGGAACAAACCAGTAGAATGTCAATGCAGTGCAGCGACTGTCTGTATTTACTTTGCAAAGAGACGGAGGCTTACTTTGGGTTTCATCCCCTTGTCATCTGCATCCTCGTCTCCTTCTGGGCTGCTGTCTGAATCCTTCTCAGCGAAAGACTCCGGGGCGACCGGCTTCAAACAGAGGAAGAACTTGGTTAACCCTTTGAAACCTCCCACAGGTTAAAATTTTTTATCGGAGCTCGAAACTGTAAAAACAGAAGGACTTTTAACTCCCCAGGGGTCCTCGAACGACTCAGCTGTGACGCTCCGCTCTTTTGGGAAAGCTTAGAGTCGGGATATTTAATGAAAAGCTCTTTCTGGCTGAACTGGGTTGAACTGCAGGCTGTGTTTAGGAGACAGGTATTGGAAAAAACCCTAAAACATAAGTAGTAAAATACGTAAAGTGTGTGGAGGCACCATTTCTCCAGTATTGGTAAAATATTGGACATGTTGATTTAACTTTTTAAAGTTTTGGTAAAACAAATAATCAAAGAAATGATTTTTTTTTGCATTACAGTCGTCCCTCGCCACATCACGGCTCACTTCTCACGGTTTCATTGTATCGTGGATTTTTAAATCGTAGATAAAACACGTAGCATACAGCAGATGAGCATGGAAAACGCAGCTACGGCTGCTTCCTCTTGAGCTAGTCGGTCTCTGATTGATCGGCGGTGATGGAAGCCAGCCAGAACCTTTGGTCCCACACGGTGAGAGTTTACTGGAAATAACCGGTGACAGTCTGTAGGATCACTTTAACACCATCACCAGTTTCCCGGTAAGCAGCCGGACGTCCTCGGTGTTCGTGTGTTTAAAATAAGTTTTTCTGAAGTGGATCGCTGCGTCTCTAGTTCCATTATCAGACACGGCTGTAGAAGCTCCTCTTGATGGAAGGGAGTGTAGGAAGTGTTTATAAGAGTGTGGGGAGGGTTTATAAAGGCTTAATAAATAATAAAATAAATATAAGGTCGCTAATTCGCGGATTTCATCTATCGCGGGGGGATCTGGAACCTAATTCCCGCAATATACCTTTGTTTTTCTACACAGAAGAGGTTTGTGAGTTATCTCTCAGTGATGGCCTCGTGGTTTGTGAAGTGTATTTGTAACAGGTGGGTCGCCAGTTCGTGTCCCCGGACTGGCAAGAGGTTTAGTCACCATCACTGTGGGTAACCCCTGTCTGCTCCCCGGGCACCTCCCCGGCAGCCCACTGCTCCTAGTATGTATAATTCAGGTTAACTATGAATAGGATGGGTCAAATGCAGAGAAGGAATTTCCTGAAGGGGACTAATAAAGTATAGAGTTTATAAAAAAAACGTCAGCTAAGAAAAACCTTGCTACCATAGACATATATACGTAGATGCCGCGTTGACTGCTGCTGCCGATTGGAGCCGACGTGCCTACGCGGCGGCCATCTTGGTACAGTGCCACTCGCCCCTACAGTGCATTACGTCTATAGAGGAATGACATGTCTGCACTATAAAAGTGATCATAAATCCGTCAGTTGTCAACATATATTGTTTGTTACAAACGTCAGACATGGTGGACGGACAGGCAGACATAAATAGAACAAAAGCATCCAAGCATCCTGTGTCAAAGCTACATGTGTGACGTTTTAACAAATCAAACCGTTTGGAAATCGGTCGAAAATTCAGTGAATAATTCTACTTTAAGATTGTGGAGTACCTCTTACCTCCATAGACTTACATTCACTCCCCCCTCTGCTAGCCCTGTACCAAGATGGTGGAGCTTTAGGCACGTCCCTCCACAGTCAATGCGGCGTCTACGTATATATGTCTATGCTTACTACAGTCACTTTGGTCATTTCTCTTTTCCAAAAAAAAAACTTTAAATGTGACTTAGAAGGTTCTGTGTTTGCATTAACAACATATATAACATACCTTTAAAAGGTGCAGGTACAATATGGTGGCCCATTTATATCAACAAGCTCTAAGTCGGTTAGCTCAGTTGGTTGGAGCGTGATGCTAATAACGCCAAGGTCGCGGGTTCGATCCCCGTACGGGCCAAAAAAGGCTCTCTTGAATTTTCCCAAGAGGGTAAATAAACTATCTAAACACATGGGTTTGCAAAATATGGTGCATGAGAAGACTATCTGAGGTACAGTTAATCAAATACGAGGCCCAGTGTCTGGAGGAGACGTACCTTTGGGGCAGTGAGCTCCACTTTCGGGTTGTTCTCGATTTCCCACAGCCCTTCGTTGAAGCCTTTCCTCTTGTTGGGCTTGGCGTATTTCTCTTTGTTCGGCCCGTACGGAAAGATGTCTTTGGGGCCAAGGAACGCCCTGTAGAGAAGAAAACTATTTTAAAAGGAGGTGTTTGTACATTTGACACTCTCTGAGCCATTAAAAATACAGCATGGGTTTACTACCAAGTAGAGCAGGAGCTCCACCAACAGGCAGGTAACTCCATCCAGCCCCTCATCAAACATTCATACGCTAAAGAAACAAGATCCCCCAGTGGACGGCTCAATAGACATTTGAATTAAAGCACTAAACAGATTCAACCGAATCATTTTAGCATGCAAATTTGGAACATTTAAAACAATAATACTTAATTACTCCTATAAAGATTTACTGAAACGGCTCAACATATCAAGGATAGGACATGTTGCCGCACAGCTCTTATTCATTCTGCGACTCCCCAATACTTTTACTTATAAATTCCACTGTAAGGCCTGTGTAGTGTGTCAGCTGTTGCATGCACCACTCTGTAAACATCTATACGAGTCAAGCAGACGATGCATTTCCTCCCAGCATGTCCGACTTCTTCTGGTCATTTCGACTCAGTGAAACATCAAATCAAACTAAAAGAAAGAGACGGTCACACTGACGTTTCGTGGGTGCCGAAGAAGAAAATGGGAAACTTGATGTTGGATGGCTTCACGGCACCGTCTGGGACTTCATCGATCTGGAGAGGAAACAGGTGTTATTTGAAAATGAGTTGCAGCATCTACATATTTTGCATTGAGTGTGATTAAACTTACTCTTGCAGGCCAGTGAGGATAACCCTTCATCTTGGCAAAAATCAGATCCCCGGGTTTCCAGTCTCGAGCCATGTTGGAGGAACTACAAAGCTGGAACACAAAGCAAAAGTACACTTAAACACAACCATGTGCACCTCTGCTCCCATAAACTACAGCAGGGTGCATCCATCCAGGGCCCCTCCCCCTGACCGCAGCCAACATCCTCCACAGTCCATTCAAACGTGACAGTCTGGTTCACGGAGACAGGAATAGTCCCCACTGAACCACGGTCACGGAATGTACTCAGGCTAATCTGACCGACATCTAATAACACGGGGGAGCCTCGTTAACGAGCCTGAACACGATGAAAGCAGAGCCTCATCAACACACACACACACGCTCTAGCTAGCTTGTAGCCGCTAGCCGCTAGCTAAAGTAGACCACTTCTTTCTGTTAGCCTCTAAGGAGTAAAGACGTTTAAAAGGAAGCAACGTACTTGCAGTGGTTGAGCGAATTCTTTAAATATCATAAATCCCTACCAGGAAAACTCTGCTGCCTTTCCGCACAGTCGAATGCACGTTTTCCGCTCCCGCGCAGGACGTCGACGGACCGTACCATTACACTGTTGGACGGGGGGGTGTCTGTTATAATTATATGCCGCTAACTGTGCTTTTTTAACTTTAGGAAACGAAACCAACAGCTTTAACACGCTTGAAACAAATACAAAATTTAAATGAAATTATAGCAGGGGTTGAAATTACGATAAATGGCATTTATAGGGGCAGGTATTTAGGATCGTAACCACACTGATCGCCTCGCCGCTTCGAAGATCATCTATTTCGGCTGACGGACGTGTCTGCAGAAAGTGGGCGTTGTCATCCACGCATGCGCTCTCGTCCCACAATTTGATTAATAAATCCGGCCACGTTCGACGTTGCCATAGAAACTGGTTGAAGGCAGACTTGCAGCGTTCACACAAATCGTAAAATCCGAGTTTAGCCGCGCAGCATGTGAAACTTTCGGTCCACCGCAGAGCTCACTTGTTCCCCGGTACCTTGAAAAAAGATCAGAGTGGGAGCTCTGCAGGTGTCTTGGTGCTGATGCTGAGGATGTCAGTCTGCTGCAGGGTGAATCACCTTTACCTGTAAATTTACATTATTTACTGAAGTATAATTATCAATCCATTAGAGAAAATTACCCTACATGTATAAAATAAGTTCATGAGTAAAAATATTAAAATAAAAGCACTGTTTGGTTCCTCTTTTTGATATATTATTATTATATAAGACATCAGCAGCATGTTACCGTCTGTGGAGATAATTTAAAGAACTTTACACACAGTTTTTCAGATCTTAAACTAAAGTGATGTGTACATTGTGCAGTTGTATGCGTGTATTTGCATGCATGTGTTGTGTTTGTCATGCATCAGACTGTGTGTGTGCGTGTGTTCGCATAGACCTACATGTTATTTACATATTTACATTAATCCAGATGAAGTTGCTGTATGTTGGGAGAAGAAAGAATAATAAGAACAAAACATCAACTTAAAGGATAAATCTGTTGTCAGCTTTAGATTTTCTCTGTCTATTTGATTTATGTATTTATTTATTTGGACATTTATTAAAATTGAAATCGTCAAAACTGTTGGAAGCCACTGGTTTAATCTGATTCAGCTCCTTAGAAGCCTTCAACATTTGACTCTCTCAGTGTTTGCTTTTGTTTTCGGCCGTAAGTGAGCCTGTTTTACGAGCTCTCTTCTTCCTGATTGCCATGAGGGCATCAGCAAGCTGTTTTAAAGTTAATATAACACTGTTTGTGTGTGGTGAGAGCTGCTCAATCAGCTACGTCTGCTTCAGGGGAAATGGAACGTGAGTCTCGTGGTTGCTCTGAGCTTGACCTCTTTAAAACTGATGAAAATTATACGTTAGATTTCTAAATGTGGAAATCATTTGCACCGACAGCCTGACTCAGTCTGGTCGGCGTGTTTGGGGACCTCTAGTGGCAGCATCAGGCCTAACGCTTGAAATGTAAACTCCAGTGATGCTTTACTGCTGGGTCCTGGTGTTTGACGTTTGCTGAGTGAAATCAGGAGTACTGGCATGACGAGAGCAGTGTGTTTTCACTATGTTTGGGTGGTTTCTTTAATTTTAAAAGGCGTTTAAGTGAAATTTGGTGTGAATATACATATAGAAACAGCATCCCAGTGCATCTCACAAACTACAAGTGGAAAGGCGACACCCTTTTTTGGCATTTTAAGCTAATCTGCTATGTTTTTTAAACTCTTTTCTAAACAGCCGCCTCCTTTATTGACCTTTCAGTATGTTCAAATGCAGATGTATGTCCACAAAAATCGTCGAACCAGCAGTCTAAAACCCAGGAGTTCTCAGCTTACAGTGATTTAAAGCTAAATCCACACATTTCTAAAGCTGCTATCAGGCACTTTTTTAAAAAACTGAGTGATTATTTTTAGCTCTAATCACAATTCACAATGTTTTATTTGCTTTTCTGAAGTTTACCTCCTTAGAGACATGTGGAAATGTCTGTCCAGATGCCAACCATAAGGCTCTGAAGTGTTTTATACCACCGTAACACTGCAGATGATGGAGATAAATGAAGGTGACCTCGACGTTTGTGGCCGCACTGATGCTCAAGTGTACGTAAATCTGAGTGTGTGCGTTGTAAAGACAATAGAAGATGCTGATAGCTGAAGGACAGGCGCACCGGCGAGGGTCCCAGAGAGGGGGATAAGGGAGGAGAGGAGGCCAGAGGAGGGTGGATGAGACAAAAGGAGAAGAGAGAGGTGGAACCCGGGTCCATGCCCAGGAATAGCTCACAGGAGCTTCCAGGCCCCCTACCCAGCCTGCGAGGTGAGAGACCTTGGTGTTGGACCCCAGCCAGCTTAGTGGGGTTCCTGCTCAGACACAGGCCGGGGATGGAGCTGTGGAGAGATGACAGTGTGTGCATGGACAGGAGTGTGTATCCTTCACCCTGGCAGACGAGCTGTTGGCAGAACATCCCGACCCGCTCCGTCTCTGAGGGCCACCGAGTCCTGCTACCCTTCCTCGCTCATTTGTTAACCTGCCTCTCTTCTTCGCGGCGTCCTCGCTCACGCTGAGAGGAGCTACTTTATGTATGACCGGCGCCATTCGCAACCGCCTCCCTGCTCCGGTGCCGTCCTCTGGTCACCGTGGCGATGAGACAGCTCGGAAAAGGGAGCAGCTGGATGTCAAGAAGGAGGCGATTTGCTTTAGTACAACATGCATGGGGGCGTCCCACAATGAGAGCAAGTGTAGCATTTTATTAGCATGAGGATGCTAATGCAAGTTGTGTACGGTGGTGAAAGCAAACCGGTGTATTCATTCAAATCCTGCCAATCCAATGAGTGGCTGCATTTCATGGGCGGATATTTTACTAAATAAAGACAATGATAAAAGATGATCTGCAGCATAAAAACTTTCCACGCCTGCTGTTTGTCCTGCGGCCACTAGATGCCCTCAGACTTTCCCCTTCACCTGCAACACACCTGTTCCCATTTCTCCCGTTAAATCCTGCCACTGCTTAAACCAGAGCACTTTCTCTCTTGTCACTCTTCTGTCTCGTCGTGTTCCCATCTGTCTCTGTACGTGAACTGTACCTTGAGCAGCCACGACAATAAAAGACTACCAACAATTAGATGATGATAGCGTTTCTTTACATGACAGTGAACTCTACACTGTTGGGTTGATAAAACAAGACAGCACTGGGGTTGTGGGAGTGATATTCTGCAGTTTGCACAAGTTTTTTAATCGGGAAAATACACTTTTTGCAAGAACATTTACAAATTTTCACTTCAGTATCATTCTCGAAGCAGGAGTTCTTCTACTTGTTCCGTCCATTCATCTGCCTGATGGCTGAAAGAGTCACAGAACGAGGTTTGAGGATGATTTCCACAGAGTACAGCAGAGTGATATTAATTCAAATCTCAGAAGCACGTTCCCTAAAAATAACGATATGTTATATGAGCACATACATATTTATTTCAACGTTATTTCTGCAGAATCAAGCGCTGTGTGTTTTACAAGTCTGCATATCGACTGTTTGACAAAAAATGTCCTTAAAACTAAAAACTACCTCTGCAGCATGCTTGAATATTTACCACAATGACAGGACGATGTGCTCAGACGCAGCTTATCGGCCATGTTGAGTCTTATTAAAACTCCAAATCACAAAATTTGCCTCGAAGGGCTTCACAGTTTGTTTCACTGGATGCATCTTTTCTCTCTTTAAAAGGCTCAAAAAGAAAAAGAAAAAACTCCAATAACTCTTTAACGCGGGGAAAAAAAACTCCACTGAGTGATTCCGTCTCCAATTCTCAGCGTAAATGTGAACAATGATGAAAATTTATAAAGGTTTTTCTTCTTCAAACTTTGATGAAATCATCGATTTTGGGTTTTTGCACTCTCCTCTGTGGCTTCGTCTGAAGGGCACCTTCTCCGGACTTGAATGAGCGATGGTGTCCTTGAGCTGTGTGTGTGTTTTTTTTACACGTGTGTGTGTGTGTGTGTGTGTGTGTCATACACATGGATTGGCATCTTTCCCCTTACTGCTGGCAACCCTTCAGCATGTTAGGGGAACGGACGGGGGTGCCACTGGAGAATGATAAAGTAGTCACAAGACAGGTCAGTACATTCATTAACACCACGGCAATGTTTGTTAATAAATACGGTTAAATCTGGCAAGGACTTGGCAAAGCACGGGCTGAACGCTGCTCTGCATACATGAAGCACATCTAAAGGAGGATAGTCACCAAAGAAATCAGCGGCTCACTTCTGAGGACTCAACGAAGGTAAGAAGGGGTGGGCGTACTTTGTAGGGGATTTCTAAAGGAGGCGTCCAAGAGCTTCGCACAATCACCAAGAAAGCCGAGAGGGAGGCAGGAGGGAGGAGAGGGGATGGGAGGGAGCGAAGGAGGAGGATGGAAGGAGTCAGGCCCTCGGACAGCAGGTGAGTGTGTGAAGGCAGGGGATGACAGATGCTTCTGTCAGCGTTCCAACAGTCGCCACTTTGTGGGAGCAGCGCAGATGCCTTCTCCCCCTCTCCCTCCATGACTTCCCTCCATCCCTCCCTTCCTCTCGACAGGCCGTGATGCGGGGATAACAAGACAGGAGCAGTCCTCTCAGCAGTAAAGTGACCACACTGGCACGGTGCTACACGTGGGCAGGGGAGGGGCCGAGGTGATGGAGAGGTCCAGGCCCGAGCCCAAGGCCTAAGGAGGTCTCGGCGGCGGTGGGGGTGGGGTTATAAATGTGGGGGTCAGCGTGCGAGGACAGGGGAAGGGCTCTCTCGCTGGGCTGTGGGAACCAGCTGAGACGTGGGGTCCGTGGCGGTCCTGCCTGTGAGGAAAGCAGATGTTTTCGCTCGGGGGTGTGCCAAGTTTGCAGAGCAACCTTCAGCTGCTTGGAGGTCAGGTCTTTAATAAGGGGGCTGGGCGCAGGACATTTTGGAGGCAAATGCTTCAACTTTGATACAACAACATATTAATTATAATGGTAGACCATAGGGCAGAGGGTTGTAGCGGAACATCCCACCCCACTGGTTTGGAGCCTCCATCAGGCTGACATTAGCCAAGACTGGCTGGCAGGATTACTGCTGTCCCAGCACTAGCCCTCTTTTTCAACCAGACCTCACTGATGCAGAGGCAGCAGTTTGGATTGGTTTAACCACCAACGACTGTTATGTCTGAGGTGATGTCCAAAAGTAGCAGTTTTATCTGGATTAAAGAAACACATCTCGGGGTTTAGAGTCCGTCTGATCAATACTCTCACGCTAACAATCCATCCCATCACTGTGTGTAATATGAAGAACTTTCACCTGTGCAGTTCCCTTCAGCTCGGCACAGCTTTTCAGTGCACTGCAGCTCCTGGTGTGTTTAGTTCCACGACCCTCCAACTTCCCTGCCGTGGTTCTCTCTCACCACTCTCATCATCATCGTACGCAGCGGGAAATAAAGCTCCGATGAACCCATTGTCTGGAACCTGCCAGCGCCAAACTTCCACGACGAGGGAGAGCGCTGAGACTGCACGGGGCGGACAGAAGTGAGACTCAAGATAAATAAGGTTGCTATGCGCCTGCTGGTGGTGTAAACGAGCACAAGCAACTGGAAAGTGATGAGACATCGATATTGAGTTCACAGCTTTGCACCGCGGTCCGTGTACGTCGCGGCCATTCGTTTTCTTATTTTGAGATTTCAAAATAAAAACGAAAAATAACCCGTTTCCCTATTTTTCAGTGATAATACAAAATGAAAAACGGAAAACGGGCCCTAATTCATTATCCATTATCCATTATCTGATTTAATTAGATGTGTTTGTAAATGGAAATTAAAATTAAAATACACCCGTGGAAAACTTATTTCTTTGGAGGGACCTTGTGGTGCCGCTAGCTCTGCCGCTAGCGCTAAATCGCTAGCGTTCGGCTGTTTTTCGGGACGTTTTTGGGGAGGTTTGGAGGTTTTCTGTTACTTTAGCTGGTGAAAAGTCCACTGTGAAATAGTGAACAATGTGTGCCAAGCAACGTTTGGACCCAACAGTGGGTCTTCATCAGGCCACGGCACACAGCAAGGTCTGCTAACAGTGAGCTAACACTGGAGCTTTAGATACCAGATCCTTCCTCATCAGAAGTCAGACGGGTCACGGAGCCAAAACCAACAGGAAGTAGAGAAATAAGTTTTCTACGGGTTTATTTTAATTTTGATTTCCATTTACAAACACATCTAATTAAATCGGATAATGGATAATGGATAATGAATTAGGGCCCGTTTTCTGTTCTTCATTTTGTATTATCACTGAAAAAAACGGGAAACGGTTTATTTTTCGCTTTTATTTTGAAATCTCAAAATAAGAAAACGAATGGCCGCGACGTACACGGATCCACCGCACCCAGAAGAAACAAGGAAAGGATTACTTCAGGTGTAGGCAGCATTTGCGGCGTTCATCGCTCAAGTGAAAGAGACTCAGTTAAATTAAAAGCTAATACAGCCAGCGCCACGAAAAATAAACACCCCAGTCGTCAGTTCTTGAACATTTTAGGCCACTTTTACTTTTATTTCTTGGATTTACCTGCAACATGGTCCAATCATAGTGGCTTTCCTGTGTATAAGCTCATATAAGCCACCTGTTTGATACCTGGCCTGGATGAAATGTCAGAAAACCAAAATAAAAGAGTTGCTTGTGAAGAAAGTTGAACACCTATCAGCCAAAATGGCCCAGATATTTTTCCCAGGAACTCAAAGATAAGTGAATTCTGGACTAACAGTCAGCGGGGATGCTCATAAGTAAGTTAAGTAACTCTCAGCTGTCCCGTTAGCCATCAGCATTCGGCTTTTCTTACCCCAAGTTTGTTGTGGAGAACTTTTTTTTAACACTACCTTAATTTACAGTCGACATCCTCGCTCCTTGTTTTTCCACGCACGGTGATGCGGGACATTTCGAAAGGCTGCGAGGCAGCACGAAATAGGACAATTAGTTTCATCATGGAGCCACGACGATTACAAAAAAAAGTGATCGTAAGACTCTATCACTTCCCAGCCCGATGAGTTAAGAAGGGAGTTTCACCTCATCTCAACCTTTGCATTGATTTTCGAGAGAGTGGGAGATCTGGGGATTACTTTGGAGAGCAGCGATGAAGACCTAGCTTATTGGGTCTTTTTTGTATTTGGCAAATGGGCTTGACAAAGATGGAGGAGACAAAATCTAGGGCTTACAGCTGCGGCACCCAATCGGGGGAACTTGAAAGCAGCGCTGGGATGGGAAGCTGGGAGAGAGGGTACCTCATTTAGGAGTGGTGAATTTGGACAGGGGGCATAGGGAAATGCTTAAAGTAAACCACAGAGGCCCCAACAATCGTCAGGAATTGAGACGTTTTAAACCTTTAACGGGGGACTGCGATCAAAGCGGCGGCGGATCCTCACTTGAGCGTGAAAGAGGCACCGGAGGGAACGGAGGGGATTGGGGGGGATCACGGCAGGTTGAAAACGTAAAATCAGCACATTAGCTTTATAAGGGCATCAGAATATAGATGATCTGGGGATCATTGGACCTATGGGGAACCAAAGAGATATCCAGTATGTACCAAGCTGAGCGGAGGAAAAAACGAGGCCACTGCTGACAGAAAAGCCTGCCCTTATCAAAGATGCAGCCAGAGTGGGAATAATGCTGCTCAGCTCCCGTAGAAAATAAGTTTTATTTGAAAACCGCAGCATTATCTTTACCCATGGGTCGTCGCTCGCAAATAAACCGAACGCCACCTTGTGCAAATGAGCGGCTTTCATCGTGTCAAACTTTTCTGCCTGCTCGCAAAGTCATCCACAACTCTCCCCATCATTTCATCTGATCAGAGACACACCGGTTCATCCTGAAACCCCTCTATATTTTCTAATTCCTACCCAGTCCAGGTATGTGCCTCACGTCTCCTTCCCCTTTTTTTTTTTTTTAAACCCACCTTAAATAGAACACAAATTAGCCGCTCCAACCCGACCCTCGCCGCCGCCTCTCCCAGTCGCAGGGCTAATTCAGAGGAGCACTAGCCCTGGGTAGCAGGGGTTCTCGCTGTGCTGAATTATAAATCAAAGAGCACTTACATAAAACCGCTTGCTAATTACACGTTCGCTTCGCTCCTTTTTCTCCTCACCATGTCGCTTTATGCTGGCTGTGATCACTGGGAGGTAGGGGAAGGTACCGGGAGCTCCGACCGGCTTTGAGGTAACTGCGTCTAAGTGACCGAGAGAGTCATTTTCCTGTGGTTCTCACTGATGTTAGGGCTCTGTCCTTGATGTGACGGCTACAAAAGCAGGCCCTCGCACCTCTTCCTTTCTGCATCTTCAGCTTAAGATATTTTTATCTGCCGAATCCCTCCTCTCCTGCACTGTATTTGTGACTTCCTCATCCTCTTCGTGTCCTCTGAGTGTCATTCTCTACCCCCCCCAACCCCTCGTCTGTGAGGCAAACCAATTTATCACCGGCCAAAGGAGGGCCTTCACTTTGTCTGTTTTTGAGTCTCTCCCTCCATACGCTGCTCTCCTAATGAAAGGGAGTGCCGCGTCCCGGACAGTCCGTGGAGACTCGCGGGGGCAAGAAGTCCAGTTCCAAGCCCAACGTGGGGAAGTAATTACCCCTCTGGTGGACCGCCGAGAGGAGCCCTGCCAGCCGGCCGGAGCAACTCGCACACACTGATAGGCCCGTGGCATTGTTAGAAAGGCCCCTGAACCCGGATGTCACATGACCCGGACGGGGGTGGTGCGAAGGGGTCGACTCAGCGCGCCTTGGCCTCGGTAGCCGGCATTGGCGGAAGGATCGGAGGACCG
Organism: Dascyllus trimaculatus; assembly: GCA_024666655.1. Classification (NCBI taxonomy): domain Eukaryota; kingdom Metazoa; phylum Chordata; class Actinopteri; family Pomacentridae; genus Dascyllus; species Dascyllus trimaculatus. The sequence goes on along the minus strand of CM045447.1, from coordinate 37,871,283 downwards.
GTGCCAAACTCAGCAGAGGAGAGGAGAAAATGGGGAGATGGAAGAGGAGGGGCTTTGACAGGAAGAGGAATGAACTGTCAGGGAGAGATAAATAACGAGGGGAGAGCGGGCAGCAGGTGACCCGCGGCAGGGCTGCCTCGTAGGGACAGTGACCGGCTGACCTCTGGGCTGGCTCTCGCAGGGGCCACCCACTGGTCACCTACATCTAACGCTGTCACATCCCACCAGAGGCTGGGGGCGGAGAGGCAGCGTTGGAGCCAGAGATCAGGATCACCAGCAGACTGCTTTTAAAAAAGGAATGTAATGTTGATGAGCTGCGGCCAGAGGAGGAGCTTTAGGTCAAGGAATTGGAGCACAGATACTTTCTGCTCTGTGGCCCACAGTGACGACTTTTCTTGTACTTTACTTAGCTGCTTACATTTAACTCATTACTTTGCAGGTCGAGATTGTTAATACAAAGGAAGACGCCCAATACTTTAACAGTAAATCGCTACTTATATAGTATTTTTACTTTTCCATGCAGTATTGTCAGACCTACACTGCAAAAACTCCACATCTTACCAAGTTTATTCGTCTTATTTTTAGTCAAATTGTCTCAACCCACTTGATTTAAGATAAATTCACTTTCCAGGTAACATTTCAGCAGATGGAGGGACGTGTTTTAAGACAACGCATCTTAAATATCTTGTTAAGTCAAACAATCTTGAAATGATCTTGTTTTAGTTGTATTTTACCAGAAACAAGGTTCATTTCATTTCATACATGTTTCAAGCTGAGCTGTTGTTTGTATCAGATAAATAATCTGGATTTAAGAAATAAAGTAAATGCATTTTATTGGAAAATCACCAATTCATATCAGAAAACAGCTGCATGTGGAAAATGTGTAAAAAAACAAAGCAAATGTCTGCTTTTGAGTTAAAACACCTCCTTTTGGGCGTAGCTGGCTTCACCTAAAACACAACACCTCTAAATATTAGGATTTCTAGCTACTGTGAGAAGACATTATATCTCAGAATGCTTCAATTAATCTGCGTGATCTTATTTCAAGTACAAGATGGTCTTAAATCTAGAGAAGAGCCACGATAATACAACTAAAATAAGTTGAATACATCTCAAATTAAGAAGCTGACATTAAACTTATTAAAGCTAAAATCTATTTAATTCTTTAGCATGTCTGGTTTATTCTAAGACACCTCAGCTTGACAATGCTGCTAAAATATAGCTTAAAATAAGTTTTCCCTGCTAATTTTAAAACCTCAATATTCTAAATATCATGTCTTATTTCAAGAAATCTGACCAAGCAAATGTTCACTTGTTCTATTGGCAGATTTTTTCACTTATTTCAAGGTAAAAGTGCCTTGAAATAAGTTTTTTTTTCTTGTTTTGGGAGGGGCATTTTTTACAGTGTAACAGAGCCTTCGTCTGTTCCAGTATTGCCACTTCCACCTGATTAAAACACTTTGCGCGACTCTGCTCTTTCAAAAACGATCGCGCTTAAGGAAATGTGTAATTCCGTTGCATATTCAAGCTGCTTTTGAAGGTTTTCTGGGGGTTCGGGATGAGAAAATACACTCATTTCCAACAGAATTGTCACATTACATCTGATTTCCACCACTCTCTCCAACCAAAGAGCCTTCAAATGGGCAAACCTTGATTGAAAAATTGCACAGACTTTACACAAACAATAACCTGATGTTTCTGAAGCTGAGGGCCCATAAATTTAAGAGCTGGAAAAAAAACTCCCTCAGGCTGTTTTTTTACCTCCTTCTCTACTTTTTTTCATCATGAATCAGTGTCTGAGTTTCTAATGTAATTTACTTCAGTGAGTTGCCCGGGATGCCCATCATTCTCCCTATCTGTTCCTGGCGATATCGATCCTCCCCTCCGACCAATTTGAGATCTGCCTCCACGGGAGCTGTTGCATCCATATCTGCACCACTGGACCAAGCCCGGTGCGCTCGTCCAGCGACAACAGCGTTTCCTCGCTCGTCGGATCAGATGGAAAGGATCTGGGGTTTTCCGCTGACTCTATATTCTCTATGCCGTAATGAAGCTGCAGAGAATGAAGTTCCAGTTGCGTTAGCTGATATTATATTCCACCGTTAAGCAGCATGAATATCCATCAGGTTCACACTGCTAAAAATATTGATATGTCCCTTCATTATAAAATAGTTTTTTCTGCCTTAATACTCGCTAAAATACCAAGTATCTATTAAGGAGCTGCTGAAAATTAAACAAATGCATGATTTACTTCGGCTTAAGTGGCATTTGTTTCGAAAAAATACAGCATCCAGATGTTTCGTGTGTCTTTTGAATATTATTTTGTTTAAATTAAGCCATGTTTTCTTCTACAGATACCAACTAATGCACTGTTTTAGCTGCTCCATAGGATTTGTTGACCCACAAAGCGTCCATTTGTTTTTTTTTTCATAAGAAAATTATACATTAGTGACATATTTTGAAGAAAAACATGAAATGAACTGCCTCGGAGCAGAGAAAAGCCTAACAAATTGTTGGTTTTGGTCGTGAAAATAACAAAAACATAGAGCCTTTGCGCGTCGGATTCGTACGAACATGTTCTCTTTGTGTGTGTGTTTAAATATCTAGGATGCTTCTTGAACATCTGCTGTTAATTTTGAGGACAGTTGTTTCACCGAGGCACCTCCTTTGTCTTTGGAATAAAACCTTTGTCATCAGACCAGGTGCCACATTTCCAGTGACTCGCAAGGCAGTAATTCCATTGTCTCTTTGGAACACATTTCGTACGGAACAACACTAGGAAGAGGGAAAGCAAAGGGACAGTAGGCAAAAACTATACCTCAGTTTACTTAAAAATGCAAAGCTATTGTTTACTTCTGAAGAAACATCCCTGCTGACTTCCTTGAAGTTCTTCCTTCAGTGTAAGAGCTGTCAGCAAAGAAGCAATTTAAAGGCGCAGACTGGTTAATTAAATTTGACGAGGCACACTGAGCGATCTGATTTCCTGTTGGATCAATGCGAGAGGATCCGGGAGAGTTGTAGCGTCAGTTTGGCTCGCGCTCGCCGGCTTGATTGGGCCGTAGTTTGCGGTCGGATGAGGAGGGGGGCGCCGCTGGGAAACGGTGTCTCACTACTGTAAGGCAAGAGGGCCGAGCCGGGACCGAGTCTGCATGAAAACGAAGACGTGTGTGTGTGTGTGTGATGTGTGTGTGTGTGCGAATGGGCCTCTGTTGCAGACACATCTTCGCCCAAGGCAGTCAAATGAACCCTATCCCATAATAGTCAGGGTTCTGGCCTGAGGAGAGGTGACAGCAGGCCAGGCCGGAGTCGTCATGGCAATGGCCCGTGCAGAAAGTCGATACTCGGTGAGAAGGGGAATTGAGGGGAGGGAGCCGAGCAAGGGCTGAAGGAAGAGCAGATCAATTTTGCTGTTTGATCTTGCACAGGCTCTGAATAAATGTATATTTTAAGATGTCTTTTTTTCCTCCCTCTCCCTGCGCAAACATTGACATTTTTCATGTTGATTCTTGACTTTTGTGGATAGAGACTTGATTTTATCCAACATCTTGGACTTGTTATTCCTGCAGTGGTTTTTCCTGTGCTTCTTCGGCCGGGCTGAGGTGGCTGGTTACGGGCAGGGAGCTGAACGCTGTGGCTGGGATTCACGCCTGTTGGTCCTCTGCCACCACGGTCCGTGTACATCGCGGCCATTCGTTTTCTTATTTTGAGATTTCAAAATAAAAGCGAAAAATAAACCGTTTCCATTTTTTTCAGTGATAATACAAGATGAAAAACGGAAAACGGGCCCTAATTCATTATCCATTATCCGTTATCTGATTTAATTAGATGTGTTTGTAAATGGAAATTCAAATTAAAATACACCCGTGGAAAACTTATTTTTCTATTTCCTGTTGGTTTTGGCTCCATGACCCGTCTGACTTCTGAAGAGGAGCTAGCTCTAAATCGCTACTTTACTTTCTGGCAAAGCTAAAGTAACAGAAAACCTCCAAACCTCCACAAAAACGTCCCGAAAAGCAGCCGAACGCTAGCGATGTAGCGCTAGCGGCAGAGCTAGCAGCACCACAAGGTCCCTCCAAAGGGACAAATAAACCCCACGCTGGTGAAAAGTCCACTGTGAAATAGTGAACAATGTGAGCCAAGCAATGTTTGAACCCCACAGTGGGTCTTCATCAGGCCACGGCACACAGCAAGGTCTGCTAACAGTGAGCTAACACTGGAGCTTTGGATACCAGATCCTTCCTCATCAGAAGTCAGACGGGTCACGGAGCCAAAACCAACAGGAAGTAGAGGAATAAGTTTTCCACGGGTGTATTTTAATTTTAATTTCCATTTACAAACACATCTAATTAAATTGGATAATGAATTAGGGCCCGTTTTCTATTTTTCATTTTGTATTATCACTGAAAAAAAGGGGAAACGGTTTATTTTTCATTTTTATTTTGAAATCTTAAAATAAGAAAACGAATGGCCGCGACGTACACGGACCCACCATCCACCATCCACTTCTTCCTTCCTCACACTGGACTATCAAACAGCAGCTTCTCCATCAGTGGCCGGTCGCAGCTCCAACTTCACCGACTTCTCGCTCTTAGCTCGAGAAGACAAACGTTTTTTTTTTTTTGTTTTACTCAAAGCTCACTGATGCAAGAGTGACGTAAAACGCTCCAACAGCTTGGACAGTGCCAGTTACCGATGCACAAATGGTAAACAAGGTTGCGTCGAGTTGCGTTCGGCATGCTCCGGCGATACGGTAAATACAAGCGTCCTCTCAGACTTGGCCCCTGCTGAGAGAGAAGCTAATAATCGTGCTAAACAATAGCGGCGGTCGTCTGTTTCAGCTCACTACTTTCACGTTTTTCTCCTGTAACTTTTAGTTCATGAAGACATTCATGGTTAATGAGTTTAAAATACACCTCCACGAAGTGCCAAGGGTCTGGCAGGATTTGGCCCATTTACAGCCCTCTCCTACTGCATGACTATCCGTGCTGCATCCCCCGGTCCCGCAAGTCCTTCTTGTCCTTGATCTGGTTTAAATAACAGGTTCTGCTGCCGTAATTATGATTTTATCTCATTTAACATTGCTGGATTAAAGTGTTCCAAGGCTGGACAGATTGGAAATAAATCGGGATTTAAGAGAGAGTTAATGAATTATGCCAAATAGACGTTTGTCTAAATTATTTATTGTCTGTATGATATTAAATCTATGTGGTGATTACCAATTTAAATGTCTTGGGGGGGAGTTTTATTACGTTCCATACAGACTACGTTAAAAAAAAAAAGGGAAAAATAGAACTGCTACTTGTCAGACCGTGCCTCTGTAATGTGTGTTCAAAAGGCGTATTTATTCCCCTGTTGCTTCGGATGCATAAAATATGCATCAGGCTGGGTGAGAAACTGTTTTATTTTCTGAAATGCATCACAAGCGCCGCAACGCTCGATGCGAGATCAAATGAAATTACGTAAGTTGAAGGAGCACGAGGGCTCAGGGGCGGCAGTCGAGGCACTTCAATACAGGTTGGACGGATTTTAGATGACAAATTTAGACAATCTTACACCTGATCAGCCACGTAAATACCTTGTTTACATAAATATTAGAGCATGTACAGGTTCTTCACTGTAAAAAATGTCCCTCCCAAAACTAGAAAAAAAACTTACTTCAAGGCACTTTTACTTTGAAATAAGTGTAAAAATCTGCCAATAGAACAAGTGAACATTTGCTTGGTCAGATTTCTTGAAATAAGACATGATATTTAGAATATTGAGGTTTTAAAATTAGCAGGGAAAACTTATTTTAAGCTATATTTTAGCAGCATTGTCAAGCTGAGGTGTCTTAGAATAAACCAGACATGATAAAGAATTAAATAGATTTTAGCTTTAATAAGTTTAATGTCAGCTTCTTAATTTGAGATGTATTCAACTTATTTTAGTTGTATTATCGTGGCTCTTCTCTAGATTTAAGACCATCTTGTACTTGAAATAAGATCACACAGATTAATTGAAGCATTCTGAGATATAATGTCTTCTCACAGTTGGCTAGAAATCCTAATATTTAGTGGTGTTTGACAGCATTTGAAGGTGTTGTGTTTTAGGTGAAGCCAGCTACGCCCAAAAGGAGGTGTTTTAACTCAAAAGCAGACATTTGCTTTGTTTTTTTTAACACATTTTACACATGCAGCTGTTTTCTGATATGAATTGGTGATTTTCCAATAAAATGCATTTACTTTATTTCTTAAATCCACATTATTTATCTGATACAAACAACAGCTCAGCTTGAAACATGGATGAAATGAAATGAACCTTGTTTCTGGTAAAATACAACTAAAACAAGATCATTTCAAGATTGTTTGACTTAACAAGATATTTAAGATGTGTTGTCTTAAAACACGTCCCTCCATCTGCTGAAATGTTACCTGGAAAGTGAATTTATCTTAAATCAAGTGGGTTGAGACAATTTGACTAAAAATAAGACGAATAAACTTGGTAAGATGTGGAGTTTTTGCTGTGTTATGATGTTCAAACAGGTATGTCTGCAGGATAAAAACCCTTGTCCTTTAAGGTCTTTTAATATATGGACTTAAACAAACTAATATGCTAATTAAACAGCAGTTAAATGGACCTTATGATGACTGTGACTTCTCAGGTAAAGAACAGAGGAGGCATCATAGGTGAGAAGGTCTTGAAGTACCGAGAAATGGAAGATTTGAGTGGAGAAATCCATTGTAGAACCAATTAGAAGTGTTTTATATGCCGTTCTGTTGCGTGGCTTCATCCATAACAGCGCGTCACATCCGTTCATTTTGCGTGCGAAACCTTAAATAACCGGCTGGTAAATGAGCACGGGGAGCCAAAGTGAAGCAGCATTAGAGGTAAACACTCAAGTCGAGCGGAAGCGCACACAAAACTTGCTACCAGACTTTTGTAAGATGCGCCGACTCGACTGAAAGACACATAAAACTCTGTGTATTTTTTCATCTATCAATCAAATTCCCCAAACAGATTTCGGAATTTAATTCAAAATCGTATGGACACAGATATTAAGGATTTTTCCTTTAATCAGCTCTTCACTTTTTCAGCAGCTCCAGAGGATGTTGGTAAGGGTGTGTGTGTGTGTGTGTGTGTGCATTTGATTCTTCCACCAAAAGACTTAAATCTCTTGTGCAATTGAATTTTAAGGCAAGGTAATAAAACTGAATGATCTGCACCTAGAGGAATATTTGACATACGGAGAGAACCGGGGTGCTTATGGGATTCCACTCTGTCAATATGGATCTTAATACCACTCAGCCTTTCCATTTTATCTAGGCTCAGTGAGTGTGTGTGTGTGTGTGTGTGTGTGTTTCCCCTTTTCTGGGAAGTACTCTGCACAAGTGTCTTCTGCTTTGTATTCCACTGTTCACAGTTTAGCGTGTGTGTTTGTGTATTTGTGTGTGCGCAGGATCCTCATAGGAGCTGCAGTGGACCATAGTGTGCGACCTGCACCGGCCCCCGGCAGAAGACTGTGAGCTAATAACACGGCAGCGGAGCCCGCGGTGCTGCCTGCGCGCCGGCCCCTGTGCACCGCGGCGCCGGCGTGCACGGCGGCTCTCTCCTGCCTGACCCCCTGACCTCGGCCCGGGCTAATGAGCAGGTAGGACGGCGGAGCTGGGGCCTTCCAGCAGCTGAGTTCTGCTGCTGGATTCCAGATGATGACATTTGTCCGCTGAAAGAGGAGGCGGCTCACGTTGGATGTTTTAAAAAGCACAAGGGGCTGCAGGTAAACATGCAAAATCACAGGGGCTTACACGTGCACACACACACACACACAGCATGCAAACATATTGAGGACAGCCACATTAATAATTCACTAACATTAATTATGACATGCCTGTGTCTCAGTTTGGTGCCATTGCTAAGGGCTTGTTAATGCGACTGTGTCTGTGAGGACTACCCCTTTCTTTTCTTCCCCTCGCCATCCTTTTCCCCCTCCGTGGGTCGAGCCACTGCTACCAGCCAGCCACAGCCACAGGGACCTAATTAACACAACATAAATTATGACATGCTGATAAAGCAGTCACTGGTGCCTTCGTAGGGCAGCTCGCCCCTTCCACCGTCCACACGGAGGACCAACATGGCCGACTGTGTTTGCTCGGTAGAGTCGGTGTGTTTTGCTTGCATGCAGAGATGTGGGAAAGAGCTGAGTGTGTGTGTTTGTGTTTGTGTGTGTGAGTCAGTTTTCTGTCCAATGCCACCTAAGTGAGGCTGTGATTAACTCTAGCCTGGCAGTTCACCGAGACTGTGCTAATTATCGCTCCACATATTTTCATATGTTCACTCCAGACCGGCCGTCCTTCCATAGAGTTTAGGCTTCACAAGGTTTCAGGCGTTCCTTCTCACTAAACAAAGACAGCAGACACTTTTCTTTAATTTTGTGCTTATTTTGCTGTCTTCAAAAGAGTTACTGACGTCACTCTCGTTCGCCTGTTAACTGCTTCTTGGCTCATGCGCTGACAAGCTGGAGTCTCCGTTGGTCACCTGGCAACCTCACAGTGATGACAAGGCTCCAAGAAACCAAAGCACACGGCTTTGACATGGTCAGGCACATAGACATATATACGTAGACGCCGCGTTGACTGCTGCTACCGATTGGAGCCGACGTGCCTACGCGGCGGCCATCTTGGTACAGTGCCACTCGCCCCTACAGTGCATTACGTCTATAGAGGAATGACATGTCTGCACTATAAAAGTGATCATAAATCCATCAGTTGTCAACATATATTGTTTGTTACAAACGTCAGACATGGAGGACGGACAGGCAGACATAAATAGAACAAAAGCATCCAAGCATCCTGTGTCAAAGCTACATGTGTGACGTTTATAACAAACCAAACCGTTTGGAAATCAGGCGAAAATTCAGTGAATAATTCTACTTTAAGATTGTGGAGTACCTCTTACCTCCATAGACGCACATTCACTCCCCCCTCTGCTAGCCCTGTACCAAGATGGCGGAGCTTTAGGCACGTCCCTCCACAGTCAATGCGGCGTCTACATATATGTCTATGGTCAGGCACCTACCTTGAAAATCAACACTTCGGTCAAGCAAGAGGTGAGTTAGGATGGTTAAACTGCAGTTCTCAGAATGGCCACTTGAGGCTGGCTCCAAAAGTGTGTAAATCCCCATAGACGCCCATGTTAAAACGGCCAACTTCACAGCAGGAAGAACATGTTTAGAACCGGAAATGAAAAATATTTTTGGTCTCTGTGGCAAATTTTGCAAATTTATGGCAACTGTGCAGAGGATGGACCTTATATAATTCTGCCAGTTAAATTATTTTAATGGTTAAAGTTGCTTTAGCCCGTCTCAGCTTCACTCACGCCTCGCCTTTTGGCTGATTTTTAAAATTAGAAGAGAGGATGAGTCAGGCTCTGCCAAGATGGCGACAGATAGAGCCACTACACTGAGCTTTAAACCCGCCATGAGGAATAGGGGTGGGAATCACAGGTTACCTCACGATATGGTACGATACGCGATACAAGGCTCACGATACCAATACTATCACGATACAGCGATAATCGATATATTGCAAGACAATCCCATAACGACACATCACCATATCTATAACTTGGATATATTCATACCTTGGTTTCAGTGTGTAGCATTTTTCCAAACCCTTTCATTTTCGAGGTCCTTGCAAATGAACCCAGCGATGGACGTTGTAATGCTGGGTTCATTTGCAAGGACCTCCAGGCTGACTTGAACCGTTAGCTGCATCACGAGGAGTTCAGGATGGAGGCGTTGCAGGTGGGTTTGCATGTTGGTGGTGTCGCCTGTGTGCTTTACTTTTGCGAGGCAGTTCTTGCATATGGCGTAGTCTTAGTCCAGCTTGCTTGTTCCCTCAAAGCCCAAATGGGTCCACACTTTGGACTTAAACATGGATGGGGCGTCTCTTACGGTAGCGTTGCTGTCCTCCATTATACCTGTACAAACTCTTGTTGGGCCAATTCATTTCCACTCAAGTCTCCCTCATTCATGTGGTGAACGCCACCATGTGGAGTCATTAAGTAGTGACGCTGGGGAAATGGCAGCTGGCAGGGGAATGTTAGAGCGCCTTATTTTATTAATTAAAGTAAGGATATTCGACCGAAAGTAAGGATATCCTGAGTAGCGTCATCATTAAACAGTAGATGCCTGTGTCTTTTAGCCAGTGTTAAAACAACACTCACATGGTCATACCCTATTGACTGCAGCGGTTCCTCCTGTCCATATTGACCATGAATTGTTCAAGACGATCTAAAGAAAAGGAAAAAGTGGACCCATCCTTTATCGGCACCCATAACCTGCTGAAACATTTCACCCTTTAGCTTTTCCAAAATTTACACAGAACACTTTTCACACACGTCGGCTTCGTGTGCCGGCCTTTATTAACCCAGCAGCCATTCCGAGCAGACGTCGAACCTGCACAATGGATGTCAAAACATAAACACAATGTAATATTCAACTCACACCATTTCTTTTCCTCATTTGCCTCCATGGAGAAAAACCAAGGTTAGCTACTCAGGATTTATAGGGAGAAAATCAACCCTCCGATAAATATCTGAGTAAGGAAAACATGCTGGATGGTACCAAATAAAAAAAAACACACCAAGTATTAGCGCTTGTGTTTTATTTTCCCCCTGTATTTTTCCTCATCTTCTTTTCATGGAGATGCCTGAGCATGAGAATGTGCTGCAGGTAGTTAGAAAAAAGTGGACTCTAAAGAACAGCGAGTGTTTGTGTGCACAGAGGCAAAGATAGCTCTCAAACAGCAGCGACAACAGGAGCGCCTCCAGCGAGCACCGACTTCTCGTTCGGTCCCACATGTTTGCCGTATCATCAAAGAGGCATCAATCCGCGCTGGAAACACAGCGACAGCGTTCCTTTGTGGGTTCACCGCGCAACCACACAGCCTCGCTATTGTTCTGTGTGATCCTGTGCAGCTCGCTTTGCTGTTGAACATGTAATAAGAAAAAAAAATAGAGGGAGAAAGTCCCTCGTGGTGCGGTTGCGCAAGTGTTTCCATCATCGTAGTCCTTTTTTTTCCCGAAGCGGTGATGCTTTAACGCCGCAGAAACAAAAGGCCATTTCACCTTCAGAGATATATTAATGCTGCATGATAAAGCACACCACACAGGGAGGGGGGAATTGACAGTAAAATCAGAATGGCCCAAACATCCCGCGAGCCCTCCCTTGAAAATACTCCTAAATTGATGTCGAGCAGCTCGGCTCCAAAGGAAACACGTTAGATTATTGCATTACTGCAGGTTAGAATTCCCTCTGAAGAAAGAAATGGGATTCACTGACCGGTAAAATTATGTCTCCAGAAAGTGATGTTTTTTTTTTTTTCCTCTCTCCCTGAGCCACTCCTCTGTTCGAGCTGGGCCGTGCACTTTTCACGTCTGTCAGCCCAGTGAAAACTCAGCTTGGGGTACAACACAGAGGGGATCGGGCCAATAATGCATTTCAAGTGCTGGAGATAACCGTAGTGAGTGGTGTCTGGAGAGCTGGTTGACAACAGACAGGTTGTCTCCTTCTGTCTCACAAGCTTAGAGTACAAATACATGAACACACCTGCCAGTGTTCACCTGCAACTATGCAATCCTATGACACAAAATGCAGGCATCTTTTATGTACTCGACCGTGTGTTTGTGTTGCACACGTGGTCGTTAAAAACTGCTGCTGCGGTGGTTTCATAGCCTTCCCATGGATGCAGGCAGCTGTCCCAGAATCCAGGCCTAAGGTGACCCATCAGCGCTTCCTGTCAGCGACGGCAGGGAGCCAATCAAACACGACACCGAGAGCCTGACCCTTGGGCGAGCGTGGCCCTGGATCATGGCTTCGAGGCTGCTGACACCTGTCACAGGCCATGTGAAGAGAATAAAAGGTGTACATATTAACAGAGCTGTTCTTCTTCACTCATGGTTTTATTATTGTAGCCTGATTACAATCCCCACAAATCATAACCTTTCCTTAACCGAGAAAGCGTTCTTAAAAAGTCTACCGAGTCTGTTTGGCCAGGATCAAACGCAGTGGCAGCTGGCCAATAGAGGGCGCTAGGACGCTCACCATGTTAGCTTAAATAAGCGGTGCATAGATGATGGATGGAAAATACAAATATTTCGAAATAAATGCATATCTATTTTAAGATGAGAAAAATAAATATTATATTGGCAACAATGATGAGTAAAGTTGTGTCGTTCATCTGCGTCGTCTGATTGGTGACGTGTTTCCATCCTGGGGCGCTGAAATCTTTGCCCATAGACTCTCGTTAAAAGTTGTACATGCTCCTCTTCAATACAAGAGATAGGACCAAGTTGGGGCGCAGCTTCCCTGCACCTACATTTGAATGTAGCTGGATTATCTACATACCACCACCCTCCAGCCATGGGTGGGGTCGACGTCGACGTCACATCCGTCTGTCATAAAGTGCGGCTGATTGACAGGTCGAGTAGCGGGAGTTGGAGACGATAGACAGAGACGCAAAATGGAGAAAGAGACATTAAATAATTCACTTAAATCAAAACCTTTGGAGAGGAGAACATTTCAAAAGAAGCTGCAGGTGAAAGAGCTCAGATCTGATCAGCCGAACATCCTAATTAACCAGCATCCAAAGACAGAGGGGACAGTCCAGGACCTGGTTTAGCAGTAAGGCTAGGCTAACTGATGTAGCGAGGCTAATGCTTTATTCTGCTTTCCCTGCCTTCAAACATCACACCCAGCATGGATCAGGACAGGTACGATTGATTTAAAGCACTTTTCAGAAAAGGCAAAGAAGCATGAAGAAGTAGGATCCACGACTAGACATGTTAGGAAGAAAAAACATGTCATGTTAGCTTGGTGAAAGCTACAGGACGGAGATCTGTAAGCACAATGAGGAGGTTGAGGTTGGTTTATGGGTTCTGTGGCGATAAATTTGGTTACTTTAAAAGCAATTCTGTGACTGCAATGTTCCTTACTTTCTCTGACTTCGTGTAGATCTGAAATTTAATTCAAAATGGTCGTACAAAAAGGTCTTTAAAAAGTCTTAAATTCGTTTAAACCTGCAGAAACCCTGTTTTTGGTACATGTCTATTTTGGAGTTATAGCCACCCCTGGAGAAAACTGCACCAGCCGCCACTGATCAAACGGCAAACACCTGGGATGGAGAATGAGATTAGCTTGGAAGTGCCATAGCTGCAGTTCCTCAAATGGCCACTTGGGGCTGACTTTGAAAGTGAACTGTCCTCATAGACCCTCATGTCAAAATGACCAACTTTACAGCAGACTTAAATACGTTTGCAGCTTGGTACAAAAATGGTTTTGGTATCTGTTGCTAATTTTCACGCTCATGCAAACTGTACAGGGTTAAATTCTTACTTAACTCAGCCATTTTGATTGCATTAAGGTTTTTAAGTTAACTTAACAGGACCTTTAAACAACCCAAGAGAAAAAACAATTATGAATGAGACCAAACCCACATACTTCTTTAATTTACATGACAAAACTTAACTCCTAAGATGCTACTACTGCTTCCATGCTGACACAAAATAAAGAAATCAGATACGTAAATAAGCAGCTAACATGAGCTGAGTAATGAAGTGAAAATCAGACAGCAGTTTGCTTTGGTTATCAGGCTGTATTAAGATATTATTTATAAAACTGAACATGGTACTACGCTGCAGTGTAGCCTAGTCAATAAGGCTCCTTGGATAATTAGCTGCAATTTCTGGTGCAATATGTGTTTGGAGCCTTGAAAAACACAATAATAATATGGAGAAAAGTTTGCACATGTGGGAGCAGGCCTGGGAGTATATGGAGAGAAGAAACAGAGTAGACAGGAGGGCAGTGGTCGATAAACTTAGACAAAATGAGAATGGAAGTCTGGAGCCATCCGTTAACCTCCAGCAGCCGAGGAGACAAACCTCAGCCGTAGTTAATGTAGACATGTTGGGGACCAGCAAAAAGGCAGTGGACTTAAACAACACTAAGGGCATGATAGCTAGTTCAGAGAAATAAAGTGAATGAAACAGCGGGCTAATGAGCCATGAAAAGATGGAACCCACTGGCACCGGCACCGCTGCCAAAAAAAGAAGCAAGTAAATAAAGTGGGGGGAAAAAACAAACAAACAAAGACTAGCAGCTCCTGGCTCTTGAGGAGAATCAGGCAGCGCTCAGGTAGCCTTGTTCTCTGTTTATCCGAGAACAACAGAGAAATGGGCCGAGGTGTGTTCCTCCAGGTGCATTGTGGGCATTGCCCACGGATGCGCTGTTTGATTTGCGCTCGGCCTTGCTGTTGTGCTTGTCTGTGAGCTCTTGACATGTGCACTGCCGCATGAATAATTGAGGCCTCGCACGCAGTCAGGGTCCAGCAAGCACTGCTTGCTCTCTCTCTTTTGCTTTCCCTCAGTCCTCCTTTTGTTTCTCCCCCTCTATCAACCTTCCCTAAGTCTCTTTGTCTCACTTTCCTTTCAACTGGACTCAACAGCCAGTCCTGAACACACAGTGTCTTAAAATTGTTTTGGCATTTAGTGAAATTATAAGAGTCAAGTTGTGTGCTGCATCCCCGTTACTCCCTGACCTCCTCTGGTTAATTCCCTCATGTTATAAACCTGTATTCTGTCCTGATTTAATCCCATTGCCGAGGGATCAGTCCTCTACTAATGCAGTGTATGCTTTGAAGAATCAGTGATGGTTCTTAGGAAAGAACAGAAACTAAGGAAATACATTAAGTCCAACAGGTAAATATCAGAAATAATAAATGTGAAATTCAGCACATTTTTTTAAACAAAATGTGCTGAATTTCTCTGGACTCATACAGTCCTTCCTGGTTGCTCTGACTGACACGTGCTTGACAGCTTCTCCCACTGAGTCCATACCAGAGGTCTGAGCTGGAATGTGAGATAAAAAAAGCCATGCCTTGGTCAGACTGTTGATGAGAGCGTTCTAAATTGATAAGATTACATGACACTTGCATAGTGCCTTTTTACCTCAGTGGTTTAATGTGTATCTTACAGCCGTTACCTCTCATTCAGCCACACAAGGCGACGACCATCAGGAACAACTTTGGGTTCAGTTTCTTTCCTGAGGACAGTTCAGCACGTGCACAGGAGGATCTTATCAAACCCTGCAATTAGTGGACAACCAGCTCTACGACCTGAGCTAAAGGCATCCACGTCCACACCAGAGGTCTAAGCTGGAGCATGAGATAAAGAAAAGAAGCCATACCTGGGTCAGGCTGTTGATGAAGACATGCTAAATCAATGAGAAAAGACTGGAGGAGATGAGAATGTATGAGTGGCCTGTCTCTCCGTATCTCCCCCCCACTCTGTTTCTTCCTCCCCTCACTTTCTGCTTCATACTCAGGCCAGTACAGTTATCAGCCCCAGCAGATAAACAAGTCTGGCTGCCAGATATAACTCCAATATGTGAAACTCAATCATAACTCCGGAAACCGGCTGGGAATATGAAAGGAGGAAAGAGGAAAATGAAAGCTGCCATGCCCACAGGGCAAAACCCAAGGTCCCTTTTGGCAAAGTAAAGCTCCCTCTCTTCCCTCTTTTCTATCACTTATTTATCTTAGAAAGTAAAAAAAAAATCACCATGCTGCAAACCCTTTTTTCTAGGCCCCTTTAAATTTTTTGTGAACATGTTCTCACTAGTTTTTATAGTATATAGTGAGGAAGATGTGCTTGGTGTCTTCATTGTTGGGTTCAGGACACTGATAGCTGTAGGGTACATGTTTCTGAAGGCTTCCTCACTCTCCATCTTTTGCCAGTAGGATGTCTGTGATTTCCACTTGTCAGTGAGGGCCAGTCATGCAGAGGGGATGGGACCGGCGCATCAGAGGGAAAGAGGAAACTTAAAGGGAGCGAGGAAAAAACAAGTGTGTGTGTGTGCTGAAGGGGGGGACGAGCTTTGACTGGACTCACTCATGCTTTGACATTGACGGCCCTGGGAGAGTAGAATAGGACCGGCTACCCCAGAGGACCGTAAAGACAGGGAGTGAGGGAAGGAGGAAGAGGAGGGGGTGAACTGCCAGAGGCTGCTCTTGGCTTTGAAGCAGGGACTAGAAAGGGCTGAGGGCACTGTTAGCCCCCTTGAAGTGGTTTCAGCACTTGTCACTCTTTCGGGCATCGCCTAGAGCTGTGGACAGCTCTGCTCTTTCAGGATGAGGTCCCACAATGGACTCTGCAGCATTGATGCTCACCTTGATGTGGTGACTTGGATCAATAGTCAGACCAGTGAGCCACTGGCACCAGCATGTTGTGATGTTAAAAAGTAGCTGAAGTGCTTCTCTATGCCTGTGTGCCTGGCAAGTGAGAGGAAGTGGTTCCTGTCAAGATCATCTCAGCAACACACTGCAGGCTACAAAGCAGTGGAAAACCGCAGCGGGTCGAGCTATAAAAAGGAGTTTTGTCGAAGGATGAAAATGGTGGAGAAATGGAAACAAAACAGATGAAAATAACTTTATGTACTGAGTCAAGCGGTAGCGTGTATGAGAGCGGCGTCGCTTGAGCTGATGAACCAACAAAAACATTATCACTTGACTTTGCAGTTTTCCTCCACTCTACTGAGCATTTCAGCCTCTTTTACCTCAATGTTTTGGCCTTATGACACAATTACTGGTCTTTTTAGAGCCACATGCAAACAGATGTCTTTATCAAAACAGTCCTTAAAAACCCTCTCTACACTGTGTGGCCACTTAGTGAACAGAGTGGAGCATTTAAGGGACATAAGGCCTTGTAGCGACCAATACTGTAATAGTGTTGGCCATTTTAAATGTAGCTAGAAAAGCCCTCAGAGAACTCATACCTCCGCCAAGGAGCTTCAGTCCACCCCAACACAATCTCCCAATTCACATATTTTGTATGGAACGTTACAGATACAAATGTAATTACAGACAGTTCAAATGTCCTACCGACAATGCGGCCTTCACCCCATCCGACCTAATGAACAGGCGCGGCCTCTAGCGCGGCAGCTCCTAACAGCCTCCCAGCTTCTTAGACAACCGGAGATAAGAATGCCGGCCCAACCGTGCGTATGTCGCTCAGGAAGGAAGGAGAACTCCGTCATTGTCACTGTCTGTCGCCCCAAAATGTCATGTGGTCAGAGGGGGTTCCCCAAAAACAAGAGTGCCCTCTGGTGGCTTTTAGAGTAAACCGCATTTAATTGTCCACCTGGTTACACTTAGATTAAAAAAAATCCTGGATCCAGACGGTGATCCAGATCAGTCCCAAAAGTTCATCATTTGTTCCTTGTCCCATTTCACACATTTCCTGAAAATTTCATCCAAATATGTCCATGAGTTTTCGAGTTATTTTGCACACAAACAAACAAACAAACAAACAAACCAGCGCTCTGTTTAACACAGCCAAGCTTGACAGAAAATACCGCCACCTTCTGGTGACACCATGCAGCGCATGTTGCAATGTTAAAATTAGCTTCACAATTAAATGCAGGCTAAATATTCCGGTGCATGTTTCATATCTGTTGACAGCGAGGATTCAGTGTCCTGTTTGTATGTAAGCCGTAAACCTCCGTTACAACCTACTGACATTGTAAACAAACATCTGTGAAACAAAGTCTGGATATAAACGGCCGGGGTGATGATATTAAGAGCCTCGTAGAGGAGTTTGGATCCCTGTGCTGTGCTAGAAGATCACCTGTGGCGGCGCGTTGTTGAAATGTGCACCCAAACTCACCGGCGTGACGATAAATCAGCAAACTGCGGCTGAGATGTGGAAGGCGTGTGCGTCCTCGCCTCCATAACGGCTCTCTCTGTGAAGATGTTTTCATGTAACTCGGCAGAATCGTCATTAAAAAGATGCATTTTTCACCAGTAAACATTTGTCTCGGACACGGCGAGGCGTGTTTCCCATTTATGAAGGACAGTCGTATTCATGATGTACTTCTGCCTATAAAAACCGGTTTCTTTGCTTTAGTAACCCAGCTCAATAAATAGCCTGAAATACTCCTGCTCCCAAAGTACCCACTAAGTACTATTAGTATTTACTGCCTGTGTTTCCTCTGGCCCCTCTTTTGGCCTCTCCTTTCCCCAAAGATAGATTACATCCAAGACAGCCTATGACCGATGGATACGGGGCACAATGCCTGAGCCTTTGGAGAAATATGCGCTTATGAAATCATAAATATTATCTCAAACACTAATTAGCATTAAGAGCACTGGTGATTTTATTTATCAACTTTAGCCACAATTAATAACCACAGCCTTGAGAAGAGCGCGAGGCAGATAGGCAGGACATGTTTGCCACGTCAAGGCCGTAAACCCATAACACACATAGACTGATTGAGGCGGCCCCACTGGGGGAATAAGTAATTGCGCCTGAGAAATTTTAATTGCCCTGAAATGCATTCTAAATTACACTACCTTGTTTTCAGGCAGGAGTAACACGGCTAAAGGGCCGGGATAATGGTGGAGTGTCGTGGGTCCTGTAATGGGCTGCTAAACAGCAGACGAGCTCGCTTCTGAAAAGTCTTCTTTGCTGATTTTACTGCGTGGTTCTTGAGGTTCTGGATAAAAGGCGGTGCGACGCTGGATACTGTTTGAAATTCTCATGTCTGTCCTTTGGGCTCATCAACTTCATTACTCAACTGTCAGTTCTGGCAGAAAGTACAGATATTCAGTGCAGGCCACAATAACAGACCTTTCACACCACAGGATGGCATCATTAATTCAACTTGTGTGCATAACCTGGGTTGAAATTTAGTGAGGTCTAGCACATAAACATTTTGGTGAGGTGCAGAGCCGGCCCTATATGTGGCACCCAAAGCGAGATATTAAATGACGCCCCCATCCGTCTGTCATTTACGTACAAAAGAAATCTATTAACTAGTGATGTTGACGTTTTTCGGCGAGGTCTTCTTTATCTAGTATCTTTACAGGCAGGTCTGGTCGTGACAAATCTGCGAACGGAACATCTGGAGCGTAAATACACGGCAAATATCACCGGTTAAACTGGAACACCGTCCGCCGGGATGTGATCACGTCGGCCCACTGGGATTTGTCCGGGTGTGCCAGCTGGCCAGTTCACCACTGGGCACGTCGTATTTGCAATGATTATTTGTATCAGATGAGACACTGAGCTATTGTTAGCCACTGCTATTAAAGTCCTGCTAAAGGGCGGCTTGTCCACTGATCGCGAGGTTGGCGGTTCGATCCCCGGCTGAAGTGTCCCTGAGCAAGACACTGAACCCCAAGTTGCTCCCAATAGTAGATTAGCACCTTGCATGGCAGCTCTGTCACCATTGGAGTGTGAATGAGTGAATGCGAAACACATTGTAAAGTGCTTTGGAACCACTAAGGTAGAAAAAAGGTGCTATTTAAGTGCAGAACATTTACCATTTACCAAAGTATCACCTGAGACACACACTTAAGGAGCTGACCTGGCTAATGTCATTTTGCATGAATGCATGACGCTTTCTCTCATACATGTTCTGATTTCTTTTATTTATTTATTTTTCTTTTTTCTTTCTTTCTTTTTTTTTTTAAACAAATCTGAGCGTTCAGCCGCTGGTCGCTGGACATCACTCCTGCAAGTGTTTACACCATGTGTTGCTGTGGTAAAACCGACTTCTTCCCATCTGCAATCAACTAGTTCTGCCTGTTCTGCCAGTTCTCTCTGATGTGGAGAGAAGTGAGACTGAATTAGGGAGCTGATTTTTTCAGCTGAATGAAATCCAGTTTCAATTTTACACTGATACACATTCAAACCAATAGATTCGATTTCAAATTAGACCATTCAGATTCAGATTTTAAAAGCAATTATTCAAACCGATCAATTCAGGTTCAAATTGAATGGTTCACATTCAGATATAAAGAATTCAAATTCACTTCCTGCTGGCACAAAATTTACCTCATAGAAATCAAATAGCATTGTTTTGTAGTGATATTAATTAGGCATTGCTTTACATTTTAATCAATGTGAGCTTTTCCATTTTAAGAGTTAATAATAATAACTAGTTTTAACATAATTATATTGAAGGTAAATTTTTTCCTCATTTTGTGGTGCCCCCTAGAGGCCACAGCGCCCTTAGCGTTTGCCTACAAAGTGGTCCCTCGTCTGTTGCGGGCGTTTGGTTCCAGAACCCCCCGCGACAGACGAAAATAATATTATTATTTATATATATTTTAAGGCTTTGTAAACCTTCCACTCTCTTGGGTTCGGTGCCAGAAGCCTCAGAAGACGCAGAACGTTTGGGCGACATCGTACAGCTCGCTGCTGTACACAGGAGACGGAGGAGGCTGATGCTACAGTCGCTGAGCCAATCAGAGCCCAGGATGCAGAACGCAGCGCTCTGATTGGTCGCCTCCCCTCCATCTGCCAATAGCGTGCCGTGTAGCATCTCAAACTAGCTCAAGAGGAAGTAGCTGCGTTTTCCATACGTGCAAGTCTTCGTCTGCTCATCTGCTACGTATTTTATTTCCATTTAATATTCTTCTCAATCGGTGATACAAATTAGATATACACAATTTAAAAATCCGCGGTACAGTGAGAGCATGATATGGCGAGAGACGACTGTATTTCCTAATGGGCGAGCCGCCTCTGGTGAGGTGAGTGTTTCAAGAGCAATTTGAATGAAACACATTAAAAAAATGAGGGGAATCTGAGAGGTGGAATCAAAAGACAGACAGATGTAAGAGCGGCATCCTCTCTCCAGCACATAAATTATCAAGCTATTCCTCCTACTGTCAATTTCTCCATCAGCTCGTTGTGTTTACAGTGTTTGCTGCTACGAAACATGGTTGAATAGACGAGAGGAGACGGAGGGGATGAGTTAAACACAGGTCGAGGAGGAAGGAGCAGAGATATCCGGGGGATATGGGGCCGGTGGTGGTGGTGGTGGTGGGGCGAGTGGTCTCATCGCTAATTATCTTTATTGTGCTTCCCTGGCAGTTTTTCTGTGCAGGGCCTGTCGCTGGCTCTTGTGTGGGAAGCTCTCCAGAGCCCTCCTCAGTGGCCCCTGGCTAATAACAGCTGAAGGAATCACTGCGAGGTCACACGGCTCGGCTCGGCTGTGTTTTAATCCCTCTTGAGTTCGCGGCACAGCCAAGAATTTGTGAACAAGGACCGCTCCTACCGCTGTGCTGCACGCCTGACTAACAGTAATTTGTAGGTCACAGGCTTTCGGGGAGCCGGCGGAGGATCACGCTGGCAGACAGACACCCAAAATGCTCACTCCAGATATGCCGGGGGCCAGCTGAAGCCCTGCCTGCAGAGCGAACGCATGATGTCTGGGTTGCGAAGAAGCAGCCGGGCCCCAAAGGTGAGCCGCTGCCTCACCTGCTTCACACGCCAAACCTCCTACTCTGCCATTCTCACCCTCGCTGTGGGGGGGCCGAGACGAGCCCTCCGCCTTGAAAAGTGAAGTGACCACTGGGCAAAAAGCAAAAAGGCTCTGACAGCTCTTGTGCTGTAGGATTCGATAGCTGGATGTTGTTTTTCTTTGCGGCCCATGACAAGCACCGTGTTGAATTACCTTTCATTCAAATGCTCACATGCTCGCTCGCTGTCTGGGACTCGCATCGGACCAGTCTGAGAGGTTTCTGATGATTTTTGTTTCTCTGAGATCTTCCAACCCTGTTTTGACCCTGTGGTTGTTGCTGGGGTTTGCATCACCTCCAAATATTTTCATGAAATTCAAGAGGGTAAACCTATCAGATGGATGAAGATTGGACTGATGTGTTTGCAGAAAATCAGTAAACAACATTAATTTCATATGAATTAATAAGAAAGTAGGAAGTGGCAATTCTCACATGGGCTTTTCTTTTAACGTGATTCTCTCATCAGGCTGATAAACTTTTCGAGGTGAAAGTGAGACATTAATTAAAGTTTGAGCTGATGACTCAAAGTCATTTGACCGCAAGAGCTCCCCTCTGTGCTTTTCATAAAACACATTTTCTGAGAGATGTACTGAATAATTTGTCATTCCCTGGATTTTGAGAGACCTTATCCGGGCTACGTGCAGCGCTGCAAAACGCTGATAGGGGGGCCAGCCTGCCAACTCTGCTGCAGAGACCTCTGTACTGTACACTTCTTGAAAATTAACACAAGAGCCAGTTGATCTTTGTCGCTTCGGGGGAAAACAGACACCACGAGCGAAGGCAGATATAGTTTGAAAGCACCCTGAGATCATACACTGTCTTTAACATCAAAAAAAGTGTCCACATGGATATTCTTAATGGGTTTAACTCGGATGAATTATTCAAACCTTCCCCCAATGCATCTCTCTGCCAAGTGAATCCACAGCACACAAATGGTCATAGCTAAAAGTTATCACTCTTCCAAATCTTTATTAGTTCGTTTCTTCAGTGCAATCTGTCTTCTGGTGGTTGATCCAGATTTTCTAACTAATTGGTTTATTGAGAGTCAATAGATATTTGTAAAATTTAGACTATTTCTACTGTGATTTTAAATCTAACTGACAGCGGGAATATTTCAGCTGTTAGAGTCCGTCCAAAATCCAATTTAGCCGTTTGAATTTTAAGCCGCGCTGAGACAATATCTCTCGTGCTAACTTGTGTTTTTAAGCAAAGAATCGGCTTCAGAAACCTAAACCACACACGCCCGCTGTGAACTCGTCAAATCACCCAGATTGACTTTGATGACTTTCTGAACATCCTGCCACATGCGGCGTGCTTCACGAGGCCGAGGCTCGGTGGGGAAGCCGCTTTGATAGCCGACCCAACGCGGCTTACTGTGACGACACGTCGCAGGGGGTCTGTGGGAAGCTAATCTCTGATAAGGAGAGAAACTCTGCTCCTTGATGAAGCTAATGGACGGCAGGTTGATCTTTGCAGAACCGCTTTAATACTGACGCTGTATGAAGATAGTTAAAGTAGAAGTGGTAATGATGGAGCCCCATTCAGACATGTTTGTTTATTATATATAAAATATAGCTGGTAATTATTTAGAGGGTAACTGGTCTGATTTAACTGCATTAAAAGATTCCAAGTTGCTCCACATCCTCTTGGCCTGACCTTCATCTCTTCAAAGTTAAAAATACTAACAGCACTAAAATCATTTATTAAGACTTGAATGGATGTGGATGGTTGTGACAGAATTTATTACTCGAGCAGGTTCACTTCCAGTTTAACAAAACACCTGTCATGGAAAGCGCAAAATTTACAACCACAGTGACATTTTGTGTCACGCCCTCCACCTCTGCTGCCTGAGTGGCAGTCTCCTTTCCCCTTCTTTTCCCTCTTCCCCTTTCCCTCTCTCTCTTGCAGGTGGGCGTGAGCAAGGTGTGGGCAGCGAGGAGCACGGCAGGTGCAGCCACTTGTAATCAGCGGAGGAGGCACGCGTGTGATTGGATGATCAGCTCTCACTCTCCCGGTTATAACCACGCTCCACATGCTCCTCGATGCCAGACCGTCGTTTTGCCTCAGTCAGTTGCCAACCTCTGCTCTCGTTCTGTCTGCTCCGTTTGCTCTGCACCCTCGCTATTGCTAACGCTATTCCCTCTCCGCTTCCAGTTGGTTCCCCGTCTGCCGTCCACGTGTGCCTCCTCCGGTTCAGCTCAACCACTGCCTCCACTCCGCCAGTAACCCAGCCACCGCCAGGATTCCAGTCGTGGATCGCCACCCCCACTCCCGGACCTCAGCTCACCACCCAGCCTGCCTGCCTGCCTGCCTGCCTTCGCTCCCACCTGCTCCGCTCACCTGCTCCGTCGTGCCCCCCTCTCCGTTCAGGTTCAGTAGCATTAGCATTAGCATTAGCGTTAGCCCGTCTGGCTCAGTTTCCCAGTGTCTTGGTTGCTATCAGCTCATAGGTTTTCGTAGCTCGCTTTTTGTTACCTGTTCGTTTTTTCAGCTCGCCTTTTGCAGCTCGCTTTCTGTTGTTACTTTTAGTTCGTTTTCAGCACTCGCTCGCTTTTAGTTTCGGTTTTGGTTTATTGGTTTGGTTTCCTGCTGTGCAGTGATTTTCTGTTTCCGTTGTTGTAATAAACATTGTTATTTTATATATCTGTGTGCCGTGTTTCTTTGCCTGCGCCTGAGTCTCTGCACCGTTCGTAACAGTACGGTCTGGCCAACATGAGCTCAGCAGGCAACGAGACCGGCACTAGTCCTGCCCTTAGTGAGATAGACCTGCAGCAAGCCATAGCTCACCAGGGCGTAGTGATAGGGCAGCATGACTCTTTGCTACAGAGTCTTGTGGAGAGTAACCGCGCGCTGATAAATCAGGTCTCCCAGCTCACGGGGAGGATTAGCACGCTAGCTGCCCATTCGGCTCCTGCTGCCGTTACGTCTATGGCCGCACCCGTTAGCAGTGATCCAGCTAATGCTAGTTTCACGGCCAGCGGTTCAACTCGTGAACCGCATGTGCCCGTTCCTGAACGCTATGACGGCGACATTGGTTCCTGCCAGTCTTTTTTGACTCAGGTTTCGTTAGTCTTTGACTTACAGCCTCACTCTTACGCCGCAGATAGGGCCAGAGTAGCTTTCCTGGTTAGCCTCTTGTCAGGCCGAGCGAGAGAGTGGGGTACTGCGGTGTGGGAACGCCAGGAGGCGATCTGCGGCTCCTATGCCGCTTTCACCGCCGAGATGAAGAAAGTGTTCAACCATCCGGTGCAGGGAAGAGATGCCAGTCACCGTCTTCTGTCCATGCGTCAGGGGAACCGGAGTGTGGCGGACTTTTCCATCGAGTTTCGCACCACAGCGGCGGGGAGCGGATGGAACGATGCAGCTCTGCAAGGAGCATTCTACGCAGCTCTGCAGGACGGCCTCAAGGATGAGCTGGCTACCCGAGATGACGTGCGCAGTCTGGATCAGCTCATTGACCTGGCCATCCGGATCGACAACCGGGTCCGCGAGCGGCGAAGGGAAAGGACCCTCCGCTCGGAGTCTCCACGGGCCCTTCCGTCTACCTGCCAGAGCCCTCCACCTTCTTCCCGAATCGTTCCTGACCCTGAGCCCATGCAGCTGGGACGCAACCAGCTGTCCGCACAAGAGAGGCAACGCAGGCGGGACGCCGACACCTGCTTATACTGTGGGAAGACTGGTCACTACCTCGCTGCCTGTCCCCAGCGTACAGTAAAAGCACGGGCTCACCAGTAACTGGGGAGATACAGGTGAGCCATCTATCGTCGTCTTCCCCAAATCGGCTGCAGCTCGCCGCCTCCCTCTGCTGGCAATCCCAGTCTGTACCTGTACAAGCCTTCATCGACTCTGGTGCCGAGGAGAACTTCCTGGACCTTCAGCTCGCCCGTCAGATGGGCATTCCTTTGGAGTCCCTGGAGCCCCCCCTGGAGGTCCGAGCCTTGAATGGGCTCCACCTAGCCAAGGTACAGCAGAAAACTGTTCCTGTCACGTTGTTTTTGGCCGGCAATCATCGGGAGAAGACGACCTTTTTCGTTATAGATCACTCCAGTCCCCCCATGGTCCTGGGTTATTCCTGGCTTCGGGCGCACAACCCCCACATCGACTGGAGGAAAGAGGAAGTGATATCCTGGGATCCCCGGTGCCATGAGACCTGTCTGCACTCAGCTCTGACCCCTGCTGACGCCACCAGCCCTGTTCCGGACGCCCCGGTAAAGTTGGACTCCGTCCCTCCCGAGTACCATGACCTCGCTCCGGTGTTCAGCAAGGAGAAAGCCTTGTCTTTGCCCCCTCATCGTCCCTACGACTGTGCTATTGAGCTCGTTCCCGGAGCCACTTTACCCACCAGTCGGTTGTATAACCTCTCCAAACCGGAACAAGGGGCCATGGAGACCTACATCCGGGACTCCCTCGCTGCTGGCATCATCCGCCCGTCTTCGTCGCCTGTGGGGGCAGGATTCTTCTTCGTGGACAAGAAGGACAAGACCCTTCGGCCGTGCATCGACTTCCGTGGTCTCAACGACATCACCATTAAGAACACCTACCCCCTGCCACTCATCAACTCCGCCTTCACCTCCCTGCACGGGGCATCCGTGTTCACCAAGCTGGACCTCCGCAACGCCTACCACCTCATTCGCATCCGCGAAGGGGACGAGTGGAAGACGGCATTCAACACGCCGCTGGGGCACTTCGAATACCTGGTCATGCCCTTTGGACTCACGAATGCACCCGCCGTCTTCCAGAACCTGATCAACGATGTGCTCCGGGACATGATCAACCGATTCGTATTCGTCTACCTAGATGACATCCTCATCTACTCGAGAGACGCCCAGGAACACACCCGCCATGTCCGCCAGGTCCTCGAGAGGCTGCTGCAGAACCGACTCTTCGTGAAGGCCGAGAAATGTGAGTTCGGAGTACCTACCGTTTCCTTCTTGGGGTACATAATCTCGGCGGGGGAGGTGAGAATGGACCCTCTGAAGCTGTCCGCTGTTAGGGACTGGCCCATTCCGGAGAATCGGAAGCAGCTGCAGCGTTTCCTGGGCTTCGCCAACTTCTACCGTCGCTTCATCCGGGACTACAGCAAAGTGGCAGCCCCGCTCACCTCCCTCACTTCGGTTAAGCGGACCTTCTCCTGGACTCCTGAGGCAGACCGGGCCTTTCACTCCCTGAAGCAACGCTTCACCTCCGCACCCATCCTGACGCAGCCTGATCCCCACTTGCAGTTCGTGGTGGAGGTGGATGCTTCGGACATTGGGGCAGGGGCGGTGCTGTCTCAACGTTCCCCCGCCGACAACAAGATGCACCCCTGTGCCTTTTTCTCTCGGCGGCTGTCCCCTGCCGAGAGGAATTATGACGTAGGCAATCGAGAGCTGCTAGCGGTGAAGCTAGCTCTGGAGGAATGGCGTCACTGGCTGGAGGGGGCGGAGCAGCCGTTCATCGTTTGGACCGACCACCGGAACCTGGAGTACATCCGATCGGCTAAACGACTGAACGCCCGACAGGCCCGCTGGACGCTGTTCTTCGGCCGCTTCAACTTCACCATCACGTATCGGCCGGGGTCCAGGAACGTCAAGCCAGACGCATTGTCCCGCCAGTTTTCCTCCCAGGAGACCCCCGGCGAACCTGAACCCATTCTGCCTGGAACTTGTGTGGTGGCTTCTCTCACTTGGGAGATCGAGTCCGTGGTTCGCCGGGCCCAAGAACAGCACCCCGACCCAGGTAACGGTCCTATTAACCGCTTGTTTGTTCCTGATCCAGTTCGCTCTCAGGTCCTGAGCTGGGCGCACTCTTCACGGTTGACCTGTCATCCTGGGACTGCACGCACCGTGGAGGTCCTGCGGCAGAAGTTCTGGTGGCCCACGCTGGAGAGGGATGCTAAGGAGTTCGTGGCCGCATGTTCCATCTGTGCCACCAGCAAGACCTCCAATCGGCCGAGTTCGGGGCTCCTTCAACCGCTGCCTATTCCTCATCGACCCTGGTCTCACATCGCAGTGGATTTTGTCACTGGGCTTCCCCCATCCCAAGGTAAAACTGCCATCCTAACCATTGTCGACCGGTTCTCCAAAGCCGCCCATTTTGTCCCCTTAGAAAAATTGCCCTCTGCCAGGGAGACGGCCGATCATCTGGTGAACCACGTTTTCCGACTCCATGGGATACCTGCCGACATAGTGTCCGACCGGGGACCACAATTCACGTCGGAGGTTTGGAGAAATTTCTGCTCTGCGTTGGGGGCCACAGTCAGTTTAACCTCTGGTTTTCACCCGCAGTCCAATGGTCAGACGGAGCGGACCAACCAATCACTGGAGACCTTCCTGCGATGTATGACCTCGGAGAACCCTTCCGCCTGGAGCAGCCTCCTCCCATGGGTCGAGTATGCGCACAACTCCTTGTCTAATGCTTCTACCGGGCTGTCTCCGTTTCAGTGTTCCTTGGGATACCAGCCGCCCATGTTCCCCTCCCAAGAACGGGAGATCTCCACCCCGTCTCTCCAGACCTTTCTCAGGAGGTGTGAACGGGTCTGGAGGCGCTCGAGGGCCTCTCTGATAAGGGCTTCGCGGAGAATGGAGGGGCAAGCCAACCGTCACCGTTCTCCTGCCCCTGTCTACTCCCCGGGCCAAAGGGTTTGGCTCCGGGCTAAGGACTTACCTCTCCGGGTGGAGTCTAAGAAGATGGCGCCCCGGTTCGTGGGGCCTTTTGTTGTTGAGCGCATCATTAATCCCAGTGCGGTCCGCCTGAAGTTGCCCTCCTCGATGAGGATCCACCCCACGTTTCATGTCTCCCAAATTAAACCAGTGAATGAGAGCGCTCTGGCCCCCCTGTCCGTCCCCCTCCACCACCCAGGATGGTGGACAATGCCCCAGCGTACACCGTGCGCCGCCTGCTGGATGTTCGTCGTCGGGGACGTGGTCTCCAATACCTTGTGGACTGGGAGGGATACGGTCCAGAGGAACGCTCCTGGGTACCCAGACGCCAGATCCTGGAC